>VMBQ01002608.1:0-41731 GCA_007657795.1 Dreissena rostriformis
CCTGGGTGATGATGTGATTTTTAAATTATTTGAGACATAATTGCGTAGTTTGTTTATGGTTTAGTAGTAGGTTTATAAAATAGTTTATTATTCTGCTTTTAATATTTGTGAAAAAAATGTAACAATTTTTAAAGAACAATATGAGCAAGAGTTCGTTTTTCCATTAGGAACTATTTATAGAACAAGCACATGCGCATAGAAATAAACCATAGCAACCAATCAGAAGGGCCGATATGATGAGACACTGTGTAACAGCCACTGTACATGATACACATTACTACAGGGAGCTAAGTCCAGCCGGTATTTTGTCAAAAGATTGTCGATTTTAATGCAGTTTTTGTTGTTATGCCCCAGAACACATGTTAAACTATAGATTGACACATAAAACAGGTCCTTTTTACCGACCCGTAGATACGCCAGGAAAAGACCTGACATTTCACTGTTTCCAGGGAATTACCTACATGCGCGTCCCGCGTCTATGACGCACAAATATCAAAATATACGCATAGTTTTGAAATATGTGTGTCCACTCGGACGCATTGCTGAAACGAATCCGTTAACGCATACGCAAATCACGATAAGTACGAACCATCTTGAGTACGAGTTAAAACTGTAGCGATGAACGCTGAGTTTAACCGAATGAGGCTTGAAGAATGCAACAAGTCTTTTGATTGGCTCTAGTCTCGCAATTTGGATGTTAACAATAATATTATCATTGACTTGAATCAAGTTGAAATGTTGTAGCAGGTTACATTCATGTCTGTCAGTCTGTCTGTCCGTCCGAAAACTTTAACTTCGGCCATAACTTTTGCAATATTAAAGATAGCAACTTGATATTTGGCATACATGTGTATCTCATGGAGCTGCACATTTTGAGTGGTGAAATGTGAAGGTCATCCTTCAAGGTCAAAGGTAAAAAAACACAATCCAAGGGAAGTAAAAAGCTTCAACAGGGCGATAATTTCTCAACCTGCCAAATGATATATTGAAATTTTATTTCAAAGCGGCGCAATAGGGGGCATTGTGTTTCTGACAAACACATCTCTTGTTGGTTTCAAAATTCACTGTTTTTGAGATTATTAAAAGTTTTATGCAAAATATAGTTATTGAGCTAGTGTCATTTTCTTCACTACTTGGTATCTTTCGAAATTTGGGACTCATTCTTTTTCAAGGTGGACTCATTAATTTTGACCTGGGACTCATTGGTCTAAAATCTGCGAGTTCAGGAACCGATAGGTAGTAAATTCTAGATTATTCCCTGTGTTTCTCCAAAAGGTATTCAATGTAAGCTTTACACATGTGGTCATGATCTTTGTGCAAGGTCACTGACCAAGTTCCAAAACTGTGACTGACCTGCAATTTTGCAGAAATATACACCCTTTATTTTAGTTGTATCAGAATTAAAATTAATAAAATTGCCAATAGTTTATATTTAAATAATAGCATGTTATGTATAAAAACTGAGTAAAAGTCAGGAAATTCCATAAGATGAAATTTTGAAGATGTCACCATAGACGTTACGTTACATTATAATTAAAACAAAATAAAACAACACATGTTCTTAAACATCCTGGATCCTGCGAAAACTTTAAAAGTTCTTCACATTTTTTCATGAAACTTGAAACATGAACAGATGGCAATATGGAGATTATGCACATCATTTCATTTTGTTCCACGTAAACAATTCTGGTTGCTTTTGCAACAAATATATGGGGGAAAAAAATCTGACAATGGTGGACATATATTGCTTGGCAATAGTCTTGTTAAATATGATATCTTAAGAATAATATTGCTCAATTAAATTAACAGAGGGGTTTTGTTTTGTGGTATACATGATTAGTACGCATGGTTGGATTTCAGCACAAAAAGCTTTGGTGGAGAAGCAGCAAGACTTGGAACGCAGGAAGCTGGAAGAATTTCGTGTGAAGGTAAAACTTGATAGCGCATGATGATCCACAAAGAAAATGTTCATGTTTATCATACATTTTCATTTACTGATTTAATATGGCCCTAGCATCTACAGATGCCAGGATGCATATAGCGTTTGGCCTGGCGGTTAAATTTTCCATGCACCCGTCCATAGGAGGTTAACACAAAATTAAGTTTAAGATCAATAATTCCTCCTACAAAGCTTTGATACTTGCATGGATGATGTCTTTGAACACTATAAACACCCCACCCCCCTCATCACCTTACCTCATTTTGACCTTGACATTGACCTAATTTTGGATTTAACATCCCGCGCCCCTAAGAAGTGCCCTGGCCCTAATAAAATTATATTCACTAATTCAGTTGGTCTAAAAAAAAAATTAAAAAAATGACGTGTTTTGTCTTAAGATTTATACAAATCTTTGATACTTGCATGGATCTCTATCAACAAACCCACATCTACTGAATTTTGACCTTGACCTACTTTTAGACTTTGACTAATTCAGAAAGTCACAATTCCTGGTAAACCCACAATGACGCGATTGTGTAACATCAATATACATGTTAGCAGTTTCTAAGCTGTAAAAAAAAACGACTCCGTTCTTACTTAGACGTTGCTGCCTATGTTCATATTGTTCCCAAACCCAGCTTCTGGTCATCAAATTATTTTGTTGTAGTGAATAGATCAGAATAAGCATTATATGAGTATTAGTAAGCGTGTTCACTAATAGATAATAAAATTAAAGGTTATCATATTTACACTATTTGCAACCTCACATCGGGTTTTAATTGTTGCTTCAGATTCAGTCCAAGATAAGTGCCTTCATAAAAGATGGAAAACAGGAGAAGCTGAAGTTTGAACCCATGGAAACGACTTATAGAGCCATTGTGTATGTATACAACTTGCTTGTTTGAACCTATGATGCAGTCACAACATTTGTTCCAGGGTTCCAGAAAAATGCTAATGAAGGCCGTAAAAGAACCCCGTAAGCCAACATTTTAACGTGTTAAGGTTAAATGTGTANTATAATGCTCTGACACTTTGATATATTTCAATAGTGTTTTAGTTTTGATGCAAGCTTATGTATACTACGTCTATATTTAATATATGCTTGGAAGATGTTTTCGTTGTATATTTGTAAGTGTAAAATCACCAAACCATCAATACCACAATTAATGGTTCTTATGTATGACATATGTTTGGTCATTGCAAGGACATGCGATTGTGATTTGTTAATGAATGTTGACGTTTACATATATAAGCAAAGACTTGACCGTGAATGCGATGCTATCAAATGAAAACCCATTACCTGTGCAAGACACCCGTCAACCAAGTAACCTTACTGATTTCACTAAACATAATATTACACGTTGTGTGTCGTTTCAGTATTTAATTATAAGTATTAAAATAATCACAAATGTTTGCTGTACGTTTCGTATACTTTGTATAGTTCAAAAAGTGTCATTTGCAATTCTATTAATTAATGCGATTTTAAACAATATGTGTTTTCTTATATAGTCATAAACGAAAGAGGTAAATTTGGGATCACTAATGTAATGTGAATTAAAAAAAAAAAAATAGGGCGTAAGTTTCGTGATTACAAATATACAATGTTTATGTTTTTATACCAATACATATTGTGTAATGTTGGGGTCTCACATTTACCAAGGCAGTGTCCCCAGTTGTAAGACGATGTCTTGGAACGATAATTCCAACTATTACGAATTATGTTTACATATTATAAGAAATACTTATGACACGAATAGTATATATATTAACAAGTACGTTTTCAATGGTCTGATATATAGTAATATTCATAGATGTCGCTATTATTATGGGACATGGTTTTCTTTTTCAGAATCTAGGCCATTAATGTATCAAACGTGAAAATGGGCGGTTAATAATTGGTTGATTCGCATTACAGATATAAATAAATATTAAATGAGTATATCTTAATTGAATTTTTACAATCAAGTTGGAGTTCGTATGGAGTCCAACAAAACTTATTTATGAAATATTTCGTCAGCAGGAAACAATGTTTGATATGAAAAGTCGCTTAAAAGCGTGCTGTGCATCATACAAATATATGTGAATGAAATGATAGTTCATCATATTAATTTCAACGCTGGGAGTCGTTTTAAAGACACACTTTTTGTTAATTGTAATTTAACATAAACAACGTTCAATCTCGAAATCTAAATGCAATTAGTTATAAATATGCACTTTCAAATTTTGTCTGACAAACACGTTTTGTTTAACATTTAAGGATCGCAGTAAGGAATAAATGATTAATTTTGTATATATTGTGAAGGGGATTCATATAGGCATAGTTTTTAGCTATCGACCAAAGATCATATGCTAGGGATTATAAAATGAAGATAATATCAAGAAAGTTATGTATTCATAATACATTTAAAGCCAATGTGTACAAAACATATGTATATGTGGTTAATAAATAGTATAATCCAATTAAGCGCAGTGCTTCTTTGATCATGCGATTTCTGCACTGAGTGATGTATACTACAGTTATATATCTACTTAAGTGTCATTCAACGGCTATGTTTTGCCAATACGGACCCCCTCCACCCACATTGTAGCAACGTTATATCTACAGTTGGTATTGATACCTACAGTTAACAGGTTTGATTGTAAATGTATTGACGTTTCTTTGACAATACTTGTGTTACATGATTTTCATTCAGATATAGTAAATTCACTAAATGATGGCCAAATCGATTGTTTTATATTAGCATATGATGACGTGAATATGCGTTTTCCTTGCACACTTATGTATAAGTAGACAATGGTTAACATCTGTGTTCATGTTTATATATATGCTTTGCAAAATATTGGACTTTTGAGTATAAATCAAGTGTTAACTTTTATTGTTTTGCTATTCAATCATGTGAATATTGGCTGATATTTTGTTGAAAATAATCAATTTTGTAACAGTTTAAGTCCAAACAATACACGATTTTCGCCACAATAACACAAAAACAACATAATTATTTCTAGATTTAGAACCTTGAAATGGAATCTACAATCATATAGCGCGTAGACCCACAATACTTGCATAACAAAGAAAACGACGCTATTTTGTCACGGAACTTTGCCTCCCAACGCCATGTTCATTGCACAAAAAGTCAATGTTGCACAATACCATCATAACGGTCTATAGACATGGCCGAGAGCAAATATATACCGTCGAAAATTAGGCTGTAATTCGTGCTTTGCTATGCCTATTTAGTAATGTCCATTTTTGCTCTTTAATTGATATATTAAACATATTTACGGCTGCGCAGTACGCTATACGTTAAGGTTATGACGTTATTTGATATTATTGCTATTTTGCTATATTTAAATGTTTGGTAATGTGTCTCTTGGTCAGCTAAACACTCTTTAATCTGTGTCATGGTCTATGTAAGCTGCGGGTTGCAAGTACTTAAGAGTATTCAAACCCATAATTTGGTATGGGTAAAGTTAAAGAGGATTAAACAAGGCCTATAAATGGTCGTTTACAATTTTGTGTTGCCCAAGGCTGGCCTACAAATGTCAAATTTGAGTTTTCAAGCAAGATGAACAAATACTACTGGAATAATTGCGTATCAAGCATGTTAAATCCATTCACAGCACGAGCAAGTCATTACTTTGTTGATATTGACAATGCACAGGTCGTCGACTTGTACGAGGACATTTATTTATTTACAAGCACCCTCTCCAATTACTGCTGTGCAATTATCCGGGAACATTGTATTCGCTTTTCATGATTCATCTGTCAGCATTGGCGTATTGAAATGTTGACCGGACCAATCTTTTCATAGCTTGTTATATTATTTTTTTGGTAAGGATTTTTATCTTAATTTAGACACATATGCGCAGATACAACACGGGGACATGCAATATTCGGATTACAATATATATTTCTAAGGTCCAATTATATAGTGTGTTATATTGGACTCGTAAGTCTTAATCAAGTGTTATATTGTTTTGCTATTCAATCACGTAAACATTGGATGCTATTTTGAATAAAATAATCCAGTGTCGTAACAGTTTAAGATTCAAGCAATACACTGTATTCATCCCAATAACACAAAAACAACATAAATATTTCGAGATTTAGAACCGTAAGATGGAAAATACCATTAGGTAGCGCGTGTGCTAACCATTTTTGTTTCAAATAAGAGAACGACGCTATTGTTTAGCGAAACGTGTCTTTCTTAGGCGCGGTACATTGGACAAAATGTCATTGCTGTAAAATACAATCATTACGGACTGTATACATGTGGATGGCACATGGTAACTTTTTCACCAAGGGGTGATATATTCCGTCAAAAATAAGGCTGTACTTTGTGCTTTTCTATGCCCGTTTGGTAATGTTCCTTCTCGCTCGAACGGGAACGAATTTGTTTACATGTATACAATTTATTCTTTGAAATCATTTCTAAGAATATTCACGTTAAAAGTAATTAATCATATCAAGATATTGTTAATATCACATATATTTGCGTTTACACTGACACGTTCGTATTGGTCGATAACTTTGAGTTAGTGTATTGGTAACGATAGTTTATTTTCTTAATCTTCACATATCTTTTTGTTTTCATGCACTTTACCATATTTATACCAGAAAAATACATATTCTAGTCCGAATATTACATGGTCCACACATTGTATAAATGACTACCTGACAGTAAAAGAGTGTTGTTATGTTCTGTTCTTCTATTGTTCTTCTTAATGTTGTTGTTGATGCCAGACGTGTTTACAATCATGTTGCCATAATTTTATCTGAACATTTCCATAACGTAGGGAAACATCACTTCGTTAAGACAACCTCAAGTGTGACTAGTAATAAAATCGCATTGCCACGCCTGAATTGGCGAAAATAACGAACCCGTGGAATAAACTTAGTCATCTAACATTGGAATGAATACTCCGTATTTTATTTGCTAAGCCACATTGCGTGGAGATTTGACGATGATATACAAAAGCCTTCTCGCTGATGGATGCACAGGGGGCCAACAAATTAGTAAATACAAATGTTATTCAATCATGATGAATGCAGTAAACACGCGTAATGACGTTATTTTGCGTTCTTTTCGTCACTACATGTATATCGAGTTGTTTTTGTTCTGCCATTTGCGTGTGTTCTATAATACAATATAATTATTTCTAGATCAAGAACCTTGATATGGAAATCGTAGCGCGTGGGCTCACTCTAATTGTTTACGGTAAGAAAACGACGCTATTTTGTCGCAAAACCGTTCGCTTTCAAAGGCCCTGTATATTAAACAAAAGGTCATTGTTGCAAAATATCATCATAACGGTCTGTAGACGAGGCCGATAGCAAAATATAAAAGCTTAACATTTGGCTGTAAATCGTGCTTTTTTTTGTTTATTTAGTAATGTCCTTTTTTGCTCATCTAATGAATATATAAACAATATTTACGACTTCGCATTACGTAATGCGTACACGCTATGACGTTATTTGATGTTATTGCTATTTTGCTGTATTGTTATGTTTGTTTATTTGTCTCTTGATCAGCTAAACAATCTTTAACTGATTATTATAAGAATACTTTATATATTTTCTAAAGGTTATTGATTACAAACTTATATTGTACCTCTTTCTATAATGGAAGAGTGAAACACGTAGTGTTGATATATCTAAGTTTTAAGGACACATAACCTGATGTTAATTTGTTTGGTAATATGTTAATACACCAGTGACTCCTTTTTTACTGAAACTGTTATTCGTGAATTTTAGGCAAAACAAATTACTTCAAAGTATTTGAAATGTTTATTAACTTTTCACACGATAGGTTTTCTGGAATTTCATTCCGAAAGGTTTGTTGCAAACCTTCATATTAACATTTTTATTCTCAGATTAAACTATATTCTTGGTTCCTCTGAAATGTGATCCACCTTTGATGATGTAGTTTGTCTGCAATTCGAATAGCGGTCCTGTCATTGCTTACGATATTACGACTTCGTGGGCAAACATAAAAGTGCGATGAAATAATAAAATGTAAGGTACGTTTGACGTTCTAATTAATTTGAGTATACGCACCTTTAAATAGTTCATACCTTCCTCGTGTGTAGTATGCGTCAAAGTCCTACAAATGTGTACACCAGACTTTTCTTTTACAAGATATGGACTCATTTTACAATCAAACCCCGCAATATTTAATAATCATTTTCAACAAAGGTGTTATACAATTAGTTGAGAGAATGCTATTAAGATACTGAAGATATGATGGTGATATAAAACATAACAAATAAAGTGTGTGTCTGTGTGTGTGAATAACTGTGTACGTAGGAATAACCAATAGTATGAACATGTTTACATGACAAATTAAACATAACATAGTCGTTCAATAATTGATAGTTGCCATTGTGTTTGCAACATTTTAAATGCAATTATGTTTTTGGGCCTATCTTAATTGTAATGTGTATGTTGCAATTTCTCGTTGAAAGCGCCATTCAAATAAACTGCTATATGATCTATCTATTATAAAATCTGTTGTATTTGGTTGTTATCGTTGTCTTTTAAATCTACTATGCGTGTATTACGTATCTATCTTCACGATTATAAACAATTGAAGACCGAAAGCAAGGAGACTTTCACATTATTCGTTGTTCTCGTACATCATGTAGAAACCAAACAAATTGCTTTCAAATAATTATCAAAAACTCATTTAGATTTTCCTAAAACTATGTTCGTTATAACCGATGTGAATTAAAACAGTCGAAAAAATCGTAGTAAAATAATTATAAATGACTCATCCATTGATGCATTGGATGTTATGCTAAAATAATTGTTTGCAACAAGAAAACGTTGGCATGTTAGAAGAATTATGGCAAAAATTACAATTAAAGACGCTGAACAGTTATATTGATGGGATAAAAAAGCAAAACAAAAATTCATTTTTTTTCTTATAATATTATGTATGGCAACAAACATTACCCTATCTACCATAAGCCATCACATATAGAGAAAAAAATTAACTTAAGATATAATGTGTTATTTGAACGCTTAAACGTGTGCTCTGCCTTTAATATTCAAATCCCAGAGTTTTACACCAACAATGAACTTACGTTCGCAATTATTTACAGATATTGCAAAACAAGAATCTGAATTATTATATAAGAATATCGAAGTAAAAACGCGTTATCATGATCTGCTTGTTTTTTCCCTCTGTATTAAGCTGCCTTTTAACATCAAAGGATTTAGCAGTCTACGACTTCGCGGGAGAAATAAACCAAGTTTAAAATATATTTATTAAGCACAACAGGAAGTACACAAGAGATACCGGCAAACCTTTTCTGTTTGCCGGGTTATTTCAAATCCATATCGGAGAGTGTTCAAATTAAATGTGTAACTAAACACAATATAGCATATGTTCATATGTTTGATTTATTTGCTCTTATTGCATATAGTTTGTACCATAGTCTTCACATTCAAGCGATACAAAGGTACACCAGTCACCAGCACAGACTTCCGTGTTCAATATAATAACCAGAATTTGCAAAATGTTGTTATTGCTGCACACTTATGTAATGATATGTCTTTAGCACTACGATAGCATTGCATATATCATGTTTTTAATCCAGACACGGGAGACAAGTACAAATAGTTGAATACCGCATGAAGAGGTGAGACTATCGCGTTTTATATAATTTTTCTTTCGATTGAGCCTACTTCCAATGATATTCATGTAGCACTAGGATGAAGTGCATCACGTTCCCAAATATTCGTTGTCATGCCTCTTATAATATATACAATAAACGTCAACATAAGTGCTTTTAGGTTAAGGCGTAATTTCAGAGAAGAAACTTACAGAAATATAAATTATAGCGATAGTGTGAGTAATTATGTTTCTATTAGACAAGACAAGACAAGACAATTTATTTCGTAATATAAGGCCACCGGTCCAGATTACAATATAAGGACATGTCAAATTAAACATGAATGAGTTGTGAACAGACTTATGTTTATACTGTTCGTATTTATACATTTGCATTTTTTTTTTTGTCAGATCATTTTTCGTTTTCATCCGATTAACAAAATCGATTTCTTCTCCGTTCCCACTATGCCGAGATAAAAGGTGAATATTACTCAGCATAACTCAGTAAATAATGCACTTGAAATTGGCTTCATTCACAAGTAAACGGCGAATTTGCATGCTAAATTGTACAATGATTTATTTTTTAATAACACTGTTTTAAAAAGGATTGATAATTTACTTTTGAGAACATGTTCGAGTGTTTTTCTTACGAGACGATAACACATAAAATACATTCGGGTTTTTGTTAAACAAGGACATAACACTTATAATAATCATACTGGTATTAGAAAAGCATCATTAAATAAATTGCATTATTTAATATAACTGACAATCAAGTTAGTGTGTAATACGTGCAACGTTCGCTAACACATGTGTTATACAGTGTCAAGTGTATACAATTCATTTCGTTTTCTGTAATGAAATAACCCATAACATAAATGACCAGCGGGCTCTCACATATTTGTTGTCTGAGTATATCAATGTGTCTAAACCTGTTTCAAAATGTTTAAATTCGTATGAATACTGATGAGATTGTGATTTATGGAGCTTTTCATCGCACAATTCCATGTAACACTTTTTCATTCGTAAACAGTCGAAATGATTCCAATTTATACGTATACATATACGGTTTACAATGTCTCATGTACAAGTGTTGGAACTATCCGTATGCTATGTTTTAATCAAATGGAAAACATGGTAAAATAATTAATCAGGTAGACTGTTGTTATTCCATATGATTGTATGTCATAGTGTGTTACTGGCATGTTATGAAAGGCAGGTTAATGACCATTTATTTAACAACTCAAATTAAAAACATTAAACAGTGCTAACGTCGTCATTCATTTTACAACACAAGTAAACACATTCAACAGTGTTAACCTCATTAATTTAACAACACAAGTTAAAACATTAAACAGTGATAACTTATTCTTTTAACAACACAAGTAAAAACATTAACCTGTGATAACGTCATTCATTTAACAACACAAGTTAAAACATTAAACAGTGATAACGTCATTCTTTTAACAACACAATTTAAAACATTAAACCGTGATAACATCATTCATTTAATACCGCAATTTAAAAATTAAACAGTGATAACGTATTCATGTCATCCACTTAGCCACTGAGTGATCTGGGTAGTTGTATTTTAATACAACAAGTTAAGTATTGCGAAATTATAATTTGACAAGTGGAAAGTACCCGGTGATGTGATACTGATATGATATGAAAGGAAGGTTAAAGACAATTTATTTAACAACACAATTTTAAACATTAAACAGTGATAATGTATTCATGTCTTCCACTTAGCCACTGATTGATCTGGTTAGTTTTATTTTAATGAAACAAGTTACGTATTGCGAAATTATAATTTGACAAGTGGAAAGTATGTTATCCGGTGATGGTAATTTTTATTATCGCGTGTTTTATATGTAAATGATTTTTTTTTAAACGTCGGAATAAATTGACTTCTTTGATAAGTGATACATGAAAACATGTCTTGTTTGGTTTATTTAGAAGCTCTCGTTAAATTACTTGTGCACATTGACATAGTGTGACAGTCAAGTAAGGGAAGTTTCGTAGACAATCCTTTTGTAAAATGATTTTCATCCAGATATAATAAATTGACTAAATGATGGCCAAATGACTTGTATTTTGTTTGCATATTATGAAATGAATATGCGTTTTCCTTACGCAATTCTATATAAATAGACAATGATCAACCCCATTACATGTTTATTTACATATTTCATAATATTGGACTTGTAAGTCTTAATCTAGTGTTTTCTTACAGTGTTTTGCTATTTAATCACGTCACGTAAATATTGAATTATAGTGTGTAGACAATAATCCAGTGTTGTCGCATTTTACGTTTACAGCAATACACTCTATTAAAAAAACAACGCCGCCCCCAAAAAAGTAATTATTTCTTGTTTAGAAAATTAATCAGGCAACTACAATCCTGGTGCACGTGGGCTTAGTATAATTGTTTAAATTAAGAAAATTACGAAATTGTGTCATGAAACATCGCCCTTCTAGGCGTAGTACATTTGACAAAAGATCATTGTTTCCAACTAACATCATAACTGTCTATATACATCGTCGATAACACAAATATACCGGAAATTAGGCTGGACTTTGTGTATGTCAACGCCTATTTGGTAAAGTCCATTTTTGCTATTTTAAGGAACAATACTTTCCGCTTCGCAGAACGTTATACGAAAACGTGATGGCGTTATTTGATGTTATTGCTACCATTGCGCTATTTTATAGTCGGTTATTGTCTCTTGGGCAGCGACGCAATCTTCAACTGATTCTAATTATACTATTTTCTTGAGTTTCCCTACTTTGTATTTTACAATCATTTCTTAGAACAATGTCTTTATTGGTAGAGGGTAAATTGTAGTGTGAGAGTTGCGGTTAATAATTGGTTTATTCACATAACGGTTAGTTTACATTACATGATAACATATATAAATAAATATTAAATGAGTTTATCTGAATTGAATTTGTACAATCCAGTTAGTGTTCGTATGGAGTCCAACAATACGTATGTATGAAATGTTTCGTCAGTTGGAACCAAAATATGATTTGTTCGAGAAGTCGCTTGAAAGCGTGCTGTGCATCATATATATAGGAAATTATAGTTCACAATATTAATTTCAACTCTGAGTGTCGTTTTAAAGACACATTTCTTGTTTATTGTAGTAATACATAAACAACGTTCCAAAATCGAAATTTAAATATAATTGGTTTCAGAATTGCACTTTCATATTTTGCCCAATAACCAAGTTAAGTTTTCATATAAGGATCGCAGTAAGGTATACTGGTTAATGTTCCATATATTGTGACGGGGATTCATATTTTCATTGTTTGTAGCCATCGAACGAAGATCGTATACTTACGTTTGGAAAATGCAGACAATATCAAGAAAAGTATGTAGTGATTATACAAGTAAAGCAAATGTGCACAAAACGTGTCATAATGCGATGTCATTTGTACACGTATTTGTTAACATTCATATCATTAAGAATGTGCTGTCGAAATTAACGAAGGCGAGCGAGAAATCGACCGTGTGCCAAGTATTTTCATTTAGAACAACTGGAAGTAGAGATGCAATATCGGCACACCTTATGTATATGCCCGGTCTTCAAATTCATATAAAAAATTGACCAACATAAATATGTAACCACTGAAAATATGGCATGTAAAGTTATGTTTAATACATTTGCTTATGCTGCATCCATTGTGTGCAATTATCTTCACATTCATGTGAGTTCTCTGTAGAATAATTAAACGAGTGAAATCCCCATGATTAATTATAATTATATGAATTTGAAAAACATTGATATTCCTACGCCTTCATGTAATGCTTTGCCTTAAGCACTTATTATTTGCTCGAGAAAAGTAGAATACCACAAAAAGAAGCCATATGTCTGTGTACAAAATTATTATTAGAATCTGCAACTATTCGTTCTTTCTGATGCGCCTTCTTTCAATGGTATGTTATAAACACTAGATGCATAAATATTTTATCAATCCAGACAAACAACCTTTTTTTTTACCATCACACTTTCCGAAATATCCGTTATTCCTTAACCACCCATATAAACAATTCTAGATTAAGGCGAAAGTTTACTTAAGACACAGCCATTACTCAAACAAATGGACACAGAGTAAGTGTGTGTAACTTAGTTTGCTTGTCTTACAAACGATCTCCTGAAGGGATAGCCCTATCGACGCGATCAAGTATGTTATAATTGATGTCATAAACAGTTCCTATGAATGAAAATACAAAATATTGTTTGTCTTAGATCATCATACTCCCTAAAGACAACGATCTCTATAAATTAGTAAATAACGTTAATTAATATTATTTAATTTATTCTCACCGACCATTATGGATGTCGTCCATTTACCACTGAGTAATAATGTCGTTTTTTAGTTTCACTATTCGGTATTAGCATGCACCTTATGGTAGCCGGATACACCGTTCTATTACAAGTCTACCAAACATTATTATTGTTTTGTTCTGTTATTTTTTGTAAACAGCCTAGGCCTTTTCAGCCATGTCATCGTTATAACCAGACTTTAATAAGTATTAGTTGTAAAATGGAATTATTTTGCAAAATCGTGTAATTTAGCCATCGTGCATATTACCGTGCAGATTTAACAAGATATTCTTGCTGAATACGTACTTTAAAACTGAACAAAACCTTACACATGCGTATTATCATGATTTGACACTTGATGCAATTTTCGACCAAATGTACATACTGATGAAGCCCTGTTGGGAGACTGGGTTACATTGTTTTTCAACAGTCCGTCGCTCGGTTGGTCTGATTGTTTGTCTGTATGTCGGTCAGTGGACATTTCGTTTCCCCGCGATGTAATCTCGAAACACACACATCGGAATGATGGTAACATTAAAGAAAAGAAAGACGTCTCCCGATTTTGAGGTCGAAAGGTCAAAGATCAATGTAACATGAGCGTGTATCAATAAATTCATTTACTCATGATATCTATATGATGCTAAGATATCCGACCATATAAATTGTTATTTTTTATTTGTGAGAAAATAGTTATGAATATTGAATTGGAGATAAACAGGTCAAAGTTCAAGTGCATACGAGCACGCAACAGGACATTGTTATCTACACAATACCAATAACAATGACCTATGCTCATGCACATTGGTACAGTATTTTTTTTGGTAAGGGAGTACAAGGCGTTTCAAAAGTTACATGGGCTTGTAACATTAGAATTCTTAGAATAATATCCATTTGGATAGATAAAGAAATCTACATTACACGCAGTCGAACATATAATTAAAAGTAGTATAATAACTTGATTCTGCTGAAAGTGATTTAATTTTTTTTGTTTTAAAGATGGGATAAATAGGGTCCTTGGAGAAGTTTTACATACGAAGTTGTCTTGTTTGTATTTTATAGAAGCTCTCGTTACATAAACTGTGCACATTGCCTTCATACATACATGAACACGGTTTGACAGTCAATTTCATAAAGTGTCGTGCACAATTTTTGCACACAGATAAAGTAAATGATACACTTAATCAATTGTTAACGTATATTGTTTTGCTATTAAATCACTTTAATATTGGCTGATAATTTGTAGAAAATAATCCGTTGCTGTGACAGTTGAATTTGCAAGCAAAACACTTTATTCAACACAATAATACAAAACAACATCATTATTTCTCGATATAGAACCTAAGATGGTAACTACAATCATGTAGTGCGTATGCTTGCCATAATTGTTATAACGAAGTAAACAACGTTATTTTGTCGTTAAACTTCGCCTTCATAGGTCCGGTACCTTTCACAATTTCATTGTTGCAAATTACCATCATTACGGTATAAAGACATGGCAGAGAACAAAATAATTATGTCGCAAATTAGGCTTTTCTTCGTGGTTTTCTCTGTCTATTTAGTAATGTCCATGTTTTGCTATTTTAAGAAAGAATGTTTACATCTTTGCATTACGTTACACGTAACCGTAATGACTTTGTGTGATGATGATGCGCTCTTGCTATATTTTTATGTTCAGTACTTTGTCTCTTGATCAGAAAAGCAATTTTCAACCGATTCTTATTAAAATATGTTCTAGATATCCTCCTTTTCCTAGAAAAACAATTTGTCTTAGAGCTCTGTTTATTATGGGAGAATAAAGAACGTAGTGTTGAGATAACTAAGTTTGTAAGACACAATTTAATGTATTTGAAAATGCACAGGTCGTCGACTTGTTACGAAGTCATTAGTTTATTTACAATTACTCTCTCCAATAACTAGATTCCAATTATCCGAGAACATTGTTTATCGTGTCTCTGTTGCAAACATTGACCTAATAAAGCAGTGACGAATAAACTAGTTGATCTCCGGCAGTACCTCACGCGATATTGATCGATCGTCAGTACGTATCCCTACGCGCCGATTAACATGTTCTCATATTTGACCTTTTACAAATGTAAATTTGAAGCTCCCGAAAAACGTTCTGTCAAAACAAAATCTATAAAGTCCTAATGTGTATTAAATTTAAGCAACCATATTGCAATGAATTAATCAATTTTGCATTTTAATTGATTTACTTATAACCTTTAATATACGGCGTTTGTTTATATAAATAGAGCGGTTACACTCCACTTAATACACACTAATTTTTGGTCGTCTGCATTTGATTTTATTTTTCAATGAAATATCATTAAATCGACCAAAATGAAAAATGTCGGACTATATGGCTTCAATGTTTTTTTTTAATGTAATTTGGGAAGATTTAATGGATGGAAGTGAAGAAAATAAACATGTACTTGCCAAAAATAAGGAACAAGAGGTTGATGAAAAAAACAGGAAGGATGAAAACAATAAAGAAAACTCTGAAGCACAAGACGTGGTAAACATTGATAATGTAGGTATTAAACCTGTGGAAAACATGAAAACAAATGTCATCGAAATGAGTCTTTTAGATTTTTAAACTATGTACGGCATTGATTTTAACGATTTTGACTGTCATGAGCCCTCTGCAATTGATCAATTTAGTACTTCTCCAGTTAACAAGCCCTCAATCCCCAATGTAAAGGACTGTTTTAAACACCTTACACACGAAGAAGTAAAACAACAAATCTGTGACAATGAAAACAGGAATACTTTAAAGAAAACAATGGTTGATGTTAACAAGTTCAAAAGATTCTTATTGACAAAACAAGAAAAAAAGGGAAATACATAACATAGACCCAGATACATGTGTATGTTGGACAAATACTTGGCAAATTATGTGCTTTCAGTTAGAAAATGTGACGGTTCTGAATACGAACCAAGCACAATCAGGAACATGATTTCAAGCATCGACCGGAAACTTAAACGAAACAAATATCCTGTACAAATTATGCAAGAAAACAATACAAATCACTTTAAGCTTACACAGGATGCTTTAAAGGCAAAACAAAGAACTCTAAAAAAATGGGAAAGGGCAACAAACCAAATGCCACAGATCCGATAAGTGACGAGGAAATTGAAATGCTATATGCCCGTGGAATGCTTGGGGGAACATCGCCATAGGCCTTGTTGAACACATTGTGGTTTAACAATTGTGTGTCACTTGGATTGAGGTGAACCACTGAGAATTATAATTTGATGTAATTATGCTAAAAACAGGCAATTATTATTAAAAATTATAGTAAACTGTCTTATTGCAAAGTCAAGTGTAAAGTTTCTGCTGAGACTTGAACTCAGATATCCCCATCTTAATGAAGACAGGTTGTTCTCCATTGAACTACATAACTGTTTATACACTCTAATGGATTTGCAATAACTATTAATTATACCAGCAATGACTATCAGTTATACCATGATCACAATATCTTATAAGGTACAATTAAAAAAGAATAAAATAAATAAAACTCTCAAGAACAACATCCAGTGATTTTTTATTGCCCAAAAGTACAGCCTCTTACAGGCTGTTTCCCAATTGCAAACAGTGAAAAAAGACAGTTTCCTAATGACGAAAAGTAACATTTTCCCCTAAAAATCTGACCAAAATGTCCCAAAAAATACACAGAATTTTTCCAATAAATTTAATAACTCGTTTATTGAGTTTATTAAACAGCAATTTAATTCCCTGGCACTTTACAATATAAATTGTATAAAGCAGCTAAACATGTACTTATAAAAAATTGGTATACTGTTATTTATAATCCTGTTTAATTTTTCCCACTTTCATAGTCTATCAGGGTTTTTTCTCAATCCAAAAGGCATAGGCTGTAAAATACAAAACAAAAACAATCATTGACATCTGTCATTGGAAAATAAAAAAAAATCTATTACCCGGTAAGAATTAGAAATAAAAAACAAGGCTTGTAACCATAGGATGACATATGCCCCATTTTTCCACATTTTTCTTAACCTAAACGCAAAGTGTTTCTCAACATTTTTCAAAACCTAAACTCAAAGTGTGACGAAAGTTCTGCAGGACAGACAGACGGACATATGCCCACTTTCGGGGGCATAACAATTATATTTTATTCCTCAAAACTTTGACTCAAATACATTAAAAAAATTCATTAAAAAAAGCATATTAAAAATACAAAATTATTTTAATGTTAATTTAAACGTTATTCAAAAAAATGTTACCGGGTAAATGATTTTTCCCTAATATAAAGAGGATATTTGATGGAATCCGTGGAATATCAATGTGCCACAAGTGAAAATATATTTTTCTATGATCACGAGTGAATAAAAACTTATATTTCACAGAATCCGACAATTTTTATTTATTTTATGCTTTTTAAACCGTTTATTTACATTGTAAAAAAGTTAAACTGAAGCATTTCGCTGGAATAATGACGCCATTTCGTCAAAAAATGATGTCATTTCACAGTAAAACAGTGATAAATATCCATATTTTTCACTGTTTTAAACAGTGAAATATCAGTTTCAATTCAGTGATATTTCTCTATAAACCACCGGAAAGCATAAAATAAAGATTTCAACACAGTGACAATTATATTATTATTAATTGTTAACAAACTGCAGTGAAAAAATGCTTTAAATAACAAAAGTTGGACCATCATAAACATTTGTGAATGGTTTACATCTAATCAAACATGGAAAACTAACGAAGGCTAACATACATAATATTATATAGTTAAATATGTTAACAAATATTTTTCACTTAAACATTTTTTAACTTTGAGTTAAAGCGAAAACCTATAAATACGGCCTTAAAACAGAATGATGTAAAGTAATGGAAATTAACTTTAAACCCCATGGAAAACCCGCAAAAAACCTATTAATTGGTACCCCAGGGTAAACCCATAAAAACAACTAACTGTCATGCGTTTTTCCATGTTTAGAATGTTTTTTTTGCAGGTTTTCAGTGTTTAGTCATACTGTTTTTTTTTTAAATAAATTTAACTATAAACAACTTTCACTTACAGATGGGGTGATGTATCTCTTCAGAGAGATTCGAATGGGGTTGAATACCTTCAACGTAATGAAAGGCAGACAAAAACACGCACAGGCGATATTGTGTCCGATATCCGGAAAGTCAAACCTAAAGTTTGGGCGACCAGCGACCCACAGAGATGCCCAGTGCACATGTACAAACTGTATGCAATTAAAAGACCAAAAGAGTTTTGTTATTCTGAAGATCCATTTTTTTTGGCCCCTAGAACAATTCCAGCCACCAATGAACATGATAAATGGTTCACAAAAAATAGAGTAGGAGAAAAAAAGCTTGGACAATTATTAAAAGTTATGTGTGAAGAGGCTGGTCTTGACAAAAACAAGAAACTAACCAACCATGCAACACGGAAGACATTAGTGTCTAAACTGAGGGACAATGGAATTGCACTAACGGACATAATTCAGATATCTGGACATAAAAACATGCAATCTGTCCTGAATTACTCTTCACTGTCAGAAACAAAACATCGCCAAATTTCACAAATTTTAAATACAAGCCACAATAAAAAGATGAACAATGAGAGCATTACAAAACATTGTACCTCATCTAGTGTTCAAGAAGCACTGTCTCTCCAACAACAAGCAACTTCACTTCTTCCTGAAGCAACTGACGCACAGCCACATGTTCGTTCAGTCGACTTCTTAAATCTGCAATCTCCAGACAATCCTATCGAGACAGCAGCTTCATACGTCTCCGTTAACATTGATGGACGAAGCAATCAAAACTTCCAATCCTTATTTGCAGGCTCAACTGTTAATATCCAAAATTTGTCAGTTTACATGAAATAATTCGTCGTGTAGTGTAACTGTTAATCCGTTTTCACACTTGTTTCAGTCAACGACCTTGAACTTGAACGAAAATTGAGTTTTTGTTTTGTCGTTACATATTTTTTTCATTTTCTAACAATAAAAATATCACATTTTTGATTCGTTTTTAATTTTGTCTCATATTTATAATAGGAAAGTATTAAAAGGAACAGATTAATGAAGAACTATTTTTTACGTGATTCAATCGGCAGTTCTTCGGTCGTTAGGAATCTTGTGTACATGTTGGAGGCCCGACAAGAATAATTAATTTATTTATGTAAATTAATTATTTTTCTTTGATAAAATGTGTTAACGGCATATTTTAAAATGAAGCAGGATAAATCGAATACATGGTTGGTGCCGAGATGAAGAAAGTGTATCCGGTTCGACCCGAAAAAGAAAAATAGGGCTCGCTAAAGCTCGCCCTATTTGCTTTTTCTAAGCCTCACCGGATAAACTTTCTCCATCTCGGCAAAAACCATATATTCTCTATATTCCCGTTTCCGCATTCAATTGTCAGCATTGAAATATTGAAAGGTTGACCGGACAAATCTGTGTTATATTAATAATTGGGTAAGCATGTTTATATAAACATTGAAAACAGTGTCGTGTTCTGAGAAAACTGGGCAAAATGCTTGTTCGTAAATTGTCAGTCCGCACAGGCTAATCAGGGACGACAATTTCCGCTTTTATGGAAATTTTTGTTTAAATGATGTCCTTTCTTAGGGAAAATCTAGTTTAGGCGGAAAGTGGTGTCCCGGATTAGCACAAGCATTTTGCCCAGTTTTCTCAGAACACGCCACAAATGTGCACAAAGCAACTAACATGTAACTACTCATCGCATAGATATGCAACAGACGGACGTTAATGTATGTGTTTGTATTTATACATTTTTTCTTGAAATGAGTATTTTAGCTATAATTAATGTTGCATATCTAGATAGTGTAATTATAACAAGCATTTTAGTTTACAGCGATACATATATGGATTGCTTATCTCTGTGTACTATTTGAGCATACGTTTACGTGTATATGTGATCGGTCAGGCTCCCGTTGTCTAAATTAAAATTTAGTGAATACCAACTCTAGAACAGTATATTTTTAAGATGTATATCATATATGTGTACAAATTCTGATTAACAATAACACCGTGTATTTTGTTGACGTATTAACTTATGTGTTACATTTATTATGTATGCAATCACATGAATGTGCATCGCCTAATGTCGTAAGTCGATGGAATTATAAAATATAAAAACGATGAGTTGTATTGATACCATCTCGAGACATGCGTTGTTGTAATGTGTTTCGTAGTTGTTGTTGTGTTTGTTTTTGTGTTTTTGTTGGTGGAGATGCTAGGAAAGGTGTAGGTGTTTACGGGAAGATTGAGATTATTTTGACTGATACATACACAATGATTTTTGTTTTTAATTCATAAATCGCTAGTTGCGTGTTCTTCGAAGTGTTTCTCTTTCATCTACACAGAAAATTATTACTATATAATTATTTGAATTTAATGTATATAAATATCATGCTGTTTACATAACATTAACTTTATTTTGTATAAAATGATCAATATGTTAGGTTGTTTTGCAGCGGGTAATAAAAATAAATTACAATTGCGGGCCTGTTAAAGGGAACGAATACACAATTACAATCTTAGGATGTGATTTGAATCGAAGACATGTGACGCCGTAATTGCTCGTTTCTTATGAAAAACACGGATATCACATCACAACTCTAGCAGTTTTAAAAGTACAATTCAATTTAAATTCTTCCCGACAACATTATGCAAATGTGTTTGCTAATATGTAAATACACCAGTGATTACTTCTGATCCGAAACAATTATTCGTAAATTTTAGGCAAAACTGAATACTTAAAAGTATTTGTGATGTGTATTAACTTATCACAGGATAGGTTTTCTGGCATTTCATTCAGAGAAGTGTTTTGCAAAACTTTATATTAACATTTCTGTTGCAATTTAAAATATGTTCGTGGTTCCTATGAAATGTCATACAAATTTGCTGAATTAGTTGGTCTGCATTTCGAATAGCGGTCGTGTCATTGCTTACACTATTACGACTTGGTGGGCAAATATAAAATTACTATGCAATAACAAAACATAAAGAAGGTTTGATGCACTGATTTATTTGGCATACGTTCCACGTATTTTATTAGTTTTTCGAACTCGTACGGATATATACATAATACCTCTCTTTTACAATGTATGGACTCATTTTACAATCAAACCACGGAACATTGAATACTCATTTTTCGACAAATATGTTAAAACAGAAAGTTGAAAGAATACTATTTGGATACTGAAAATAGCATGATCATATAAAACAACAAACAAACATGTGTGTATGTGTGAATAGCTGTTGACGTAGGAATTACCAATATTAAAATAATGTCTATTTTACCAATTAAACATAACAGAATCGTTCAATAATTCGTAGTTTTAAATGGGTTTGAGGCATTGTAAAATAAAACGATGTTCATGTGTGTTTCTTATTATTGATGTGTAAGTTTAATTTCTCGTTTGAAACGTCATTCAAATAAATTGATATATGATCAATATATTCTTAAATTTGCTTTATTTGGTTGTTATCGTTGTCGTTTTAATCTTCTTTGCCTTTATTTATTCTTTATCCTCACGATACTTAATATCTTTAGACAGGAAGTATGGAGACTGTCACATTAACCGATGTTCTCGTAAATCAGGTAGAACTCGAACAAGTTACTTTCAAATTATTATAAAAAAAACTCATTCAGATCTTCCTAAATTCTTGTTTGTAACTAGAACAACATAAATTAAAATATTCCGAAATATAATCATGGCACGTTATAGGCATTTTGACATTAATCACATTTGAAGACGTTAAGAAGTTATATTGAAGGTAAAATGATAATCACAATAATAATTTAAATATTTGTAAAACATCATGTATCGCGAAAAACATTACTCAAATTAGCAAAAGCCATCAAACAATAAGAACATAAATAACTTTAGATATAATGTGTTATTAAAATAAATGCCTATGAACTTAATTTCACAATTATATTGCAGAGCAAGACTCGTAATTTTTATTTAAGGATATTTAAGTTGAAACGCGTTATTTAGAATTTGATTAATTTTATTGTTTTGTTCTTCATTTTTTTACAAAATGCCCTCTGTATAAAGCTGCCTTTAAACATTAAATGATTTCTCAATCAACGATTACGCGCGAGAAATAAACCATGTGTCAAATATATTTATGGAGTACAAAAAGAAGTACAAAATAGATATCGGCATGCATTCTCTTTATGCCGGGTCATTTTAAATCCATCAGAAATTGAACAAGCTAAATGGGTGACTACTAACAATAGTGAATATGTTTACGTGTTTAAAGTATTTGCTCTTACTGCATCAATTGTATGCAATTGTCCTCACATTCAAGCGCTTTACAGGAAAACCAATACACAGAGTGCAATACACCATGCGCAGCCCAGACGTCCGTCTTCAATATAATAATACTAATTTGTAAAATTGCGTAAGTGCTTCGCCATTATGTCATTGTATGCCTTTTGCCCTACGATAACATTTTATCTATCATTATTTAATCCAGACATGGCAGCTAAGTTCACAGAGTTAAATACCGCATGAAGAGGACAGACTTCTGCGTTCAATATAATTATTATTTCGATTGAGCCTACTTCCAATGATATGCCAGTAGCACTAGGATGAAGTGAATCACGTCCCCAAATATTCGTAGCCATGCGTCTTTTAAGATATAAATTAGGCAACATCACAAGTGCTTCTAGGTTAAGGCCTCATTTCAGAGAAGACACATACAGAAATAGAAACAGCGATAGTGTGAGCAATTGTGTTGCTATTTGACAAGACAAGATAAGACAATTTCTTCCATAGTTAAAGGCAACCGGCCCAGGAGACAATATACTGATATGTCACATTATAAATGCATGCGGTGTGAAGAGTTTTATGTTTATACTGTTCTAATTAAGATATGTATCTTATCACTTTACCAAAGAAAAGGTGAATGTTAAGTTTTGCGTAAAATTGAAACCACTGAAAAAATACATTAAATACATAAATTCGTTTTAAAGGACACACGTGTTATCTACATTTAGACAATGTATACGATAGCTAAGGTAATGCTCTATAACACGATGACGTCCAGCTGCAATACAAACACTCGTGGTTAGAATATGTGAACATATCAAATGCTTTTCTATAGTCGATTGGTATTTTAAGCTAAAGATATGTTTGTGGTTCAAGCAATGATTTATACATTCTATTAATTCACATCTATACGAATCGAATACACGCCCTGATTTGAATGCCAAAACAATCTTTTGAAATAAAATAATGAATTTCTATGCAATTGTGTGCCGCTATCAGAGCATTTCATACACACACTTTGTTATAGAAACCTTAGTCATTTTGCAAATTGCGAAGTCCATGTTTCACTACTGCAAACTACCAAAGAATGTTTAAAAATAGCCCATGGTGGATGAAATTTAATTCTAAGAGATAACCATGCGCAATAGCATTACACAATCCGCCTTGAAATGAAAAAAATAATATTAACTAACTACAGCGATCGATTGTGTTGCGAAAATGCCTAAAATATTGTACAAAGATATGTTAAAGCCCTCAGGCACAGGGTGTCAACAAATAAGTAACTACAAATGTTATTCAATCTTGTTGAATGCAGCAAACATGCGATATGACGTCATTTTGCGTGCTTAACGTCATTTCATGTGTTTCGACTTGTTAATGCTCTGCCGGTTGTGTTTGTTTAAGAAAAAAACGCTACATAAAATGTAGGGATACTAATCGTTGAAAAGAGATGTATTTATTTTATTTGCTTAAAACGATTACCTTTTAAACAAAGGTTCATGGAACATAATTCTGTCTTTCTGATCTACCGAAAAAGGCTAATTCACGTGTTATGGTATTGGTCGTATGTATTTGTTTTGAGTTTAAGCAGCTGTAAACAGCTTGATAGAAGAAATATGTAGCTGGGCAAAAGAGAGGAAACATGGCCGGAAAAAAAGTGTTATCAAAATATGTTAGATAACGCTATTAAGATACTGACCGTAGGGTGGAAGATAATATAAAACATAACACATACGAAGGAGTTTCCGCGCGTGCGTTCATGTGTGTGTGTGTGTGTTTAGTGTTATTTACGTAAGAATAACATATATTAAACGAATGTTCAATAATGTTTGATAGTTGTCCATCGATTTGCAGCAGTGTACAATTAAAATGTATAAATACAAAAGTCCATTATTATAATTAATGTGTACGTTATAATTTCTTGTTGAAAACGTCAATACAATAATGTGCTCTGTGCTATATTTATTTTAAGATTATCTCTGCTTTATTTAGATGTTATTGATGTCGTTCAAATCTGCACTGTGTATTATGTTTTTGTTTATCTTCACGATTATTTACATGTTGAAGTAGGTAGCATCAAGACTTCGCATTAACTGTTGTTTTCGTTATTCTGGTAGAAACCAAACAAGTGACTTTCAAAAAAAAATCTAACATTCGTCCAGATTTTACTAAAACTATGTTATTTATGACCGATGTACATTAATACAGTCGATTAAATGGCAGTAAAACCAGTATAAATGACTCATCTATGAATGCACTTGAAGTTGTGGTAAAATACTTGTGAGCGACTAGAAAAAAAAGTATAAAGATACACCAAAGTGGCAAAGATTAGCTTGACACTTACTAAGTATCATGGCTTGAATCACATCTGAAGTTGTTTAAAAGTTATATATAAAGAAAAACACATGTTTTAATTCAAATATGTTTTAAAACATCATGTTTCGCAATATCTAATACAAGCCATCTACTANTCTTTATTTCCATTATACGAATAAAAAAGATGACTGTTACTTTTTCGTGAATTTTAAAACAATGAAACAATACATGAAATTCGTTTTCAATTACAAAAGGTGTTTGTTTTGCCATTATAGGCATGTTTTGAAACACAAGCTCATGATCGACACGAAGAACTATGCAATTATGAATGTCATACATCTTTGATTTGATTGAATATGCTAAATATAATTTTTCTCAGATCACCAGAATCGACATGACAACGATCATGAACACTCAGTAAATATCGCACTTAAAATTGACTTCACTCACAAGTTAACGTTGCATGTGTATGCCAAATTTGACTGAATAATGATTTATTTTTTGTTGCACTGTTTTAAAATGTGTTGATTATTCAATTTCGAAAACATCTTTGAGTGTTTTTCTTACGATACCATAACAATTAAAATACATTCGTGTTTATGTTGAACTAGGACAAAGAACTTATAACACTCATTTTGGTCTAAGAAAACACTCCTTAAATTGATCGCAATATCTATTATTACTGACAAAAAAATTAAGTGTGTAATACGTGCAACGTTCAATAAAGCATATGTGTAATACAGTGTCCAGTGTATACAATTCATTCCGTATACTGTAATGAAATGTTATTTAGACATTACTAAGCTGTACTGTGAACAACTTATTATGTACCTAGCTTAGCGTAAAGTGTGTACTGTATACTATAAGAAACATAGACATTGCATTTACTTTAGGTTAAAATACAATATTCTAAATATCTACTCCAGTTACATCATTATTATAAGACATGTTGTTGGCAGTATGCATAGTAAATAATGCGCCCGTATCGATTATTAGCCTGGAATTGCATAAAACTCTGAAATAACTAGATAAGTGTTAACCGTTTTAATACGACACAATAATAATTATGCATCGGCTTGACATTGTTTCGAATGTGATTTGACGACCCAACCCGTTATGATAGACAAATTTGAGTTATACGCAGTCGAAAGCATAACTAACGGTGGTATAACAACGTGATTTGGACTAAAGTGTTTTTATTTTAATGTGCATTCATTTACAAACGATGCAATTAATGGGATCATTTGATTTAAATTCATGAACACTTTTCTCGATGCAGTGAATATGCGCTTTCCTTGCACAATTACGTATAAATAGACAATGGTGAACAAGGGTTTCATGTTTACATATATATATTGCATACTATTGGACTCGTAAATCTTAATCAAATTGTATATATAGTTTTATTCTATTCAAGCACATCAATAGTGGATGATATGTTGGAGACAATAATACATTGCAGTTACAATTTAAGTTGCAAGTAATGCACTTTATTTAAGACAAAGAAGCACAAACAACATCGTATTTTTCTAGATTTAGAACCGTGAATGGAAACTGCAATCATGTAGTGAGCGGGCTCACCATTGTTTAAACTAAGAACACGAAGCTATTTTGTCTCACAACTTCTATTTTTAAGACATGGTACATTGCACAAAAGGTCATAGTTGCAAAACACCATCATTACGGTCTATAGACATAGTCGATAGCAGATATATTCTTTCGCAGATTAGGCTGTACTTCGTGATTTTGTATGCCTATTTGGTAATGTCCATTTATGCTATTGTAAGGAACAATATTAACAAATTCGCAGTACGTTATACGTGAACGTAATGATGTTATTTGATGGTATTGCTTTTTTTGCTCTATTTTTATATTCAGTAATTTGTGTCTTGGTAAGCGAAGGAGTCTTTAACAGATTTTAATAAGAATAATTTCGATATTTCATCTTTTTTTTCTAGGAAACAGACTTTTCTTAGAAGTCTGTCTATAATGAAAGAGTAAAGAACGTAGTGTTGAGATTAAAACGTTTTTAAGACAATACTCAAGATATGTATTTGGTAAACTCTCGATTCTTTGCAATATATCTGAATTAAGAATGATTTAACGTATGTTTGATTTTCCACACAGTTCTATTTCTTTGTGTTTTTTATTATACAGTTCACGTCATGGAAGTCATTGATTGACATTTATACAGTGTATATTTATTTTGCATTTTGCATAAAATTATATATTTTTTTAAATATGAATGTTAGCTCACATAATAAAACATATGTTCATTCGCGTATCCATTATTAGTCTTAATATGTAAGTTTTAGTGACTTGTTGAAAAATTCAATCAAATAAGTTGCTCTATGATATTTATATTATTAGATAGTCTTTTCTTATTTAGATGTTATTGTTGTCGTTTAAATCTACTATGCGCTTTATTTCTTTTCTATCTTCATGATAAATACCAGTTTCAAACAGGAAGCATAGAGACTGCCAAATTAACAGTTGTTCTCGTAATTCTGGTAGAAATCAAACAAGTACCTTTTAAATAATTATTAGAAACTGATTCAGTTAGTCTTAACAGTTAAAAACGATGTATTTAAAACAGTTGATAACATTTCATTTACACGATTATAATTGGCTCATCACTGGATGTGTTCGATGGTATGCTATAATTGTTTTGCAACAAAAAAAGCAAAAAAATACACAAAAGTGGCAAAGATTGTCTTGGCACTTTCTACGTATTATGAAATAAATCTCATAAAAAGACGTTAACACGTTATATTTAAAGGAAAATGTTAATCGTAATAAAAGTTCAAATATGTTTTAAAACATCATGTATCGCAACATAAGCCATCAAATATAGAGACAAAAGAATAACTTAAGATATAATGTGTTATTTTATAGGGACTGTAAACCACGAATGACGAAAAAAGAAATGTTCTAAAATACCATATGTGTTTACAATTATTAGTTTATATTGATTAAAATATCACGACTGGTATATAACATTACTTGAACAAAGTTTTGTGTTATTTTTACTTTATTTTTGTATTTATTTATGTGCACTGGGTATGTATACCAGGTAACTACCAGTTAACTATAAATAACGCAAGTAGATTGATCATCATCGTCACGTGGTAAACCCAGGAATGCACATTTTGCATGCGTATTGAAGTGTATATATTTTATATATCAAATGATCAATCCAATTGCGTTATTTATAGTGTGTATATCGTTATGTTACCTATTTTCACGATGTACTTTTGATTTCACATCGCGAATTTTTATTTCCGATTTTACTGAAACTATGAACTTTTTTCAAGTAATGTAATATACCGGTCGTGATATTTTAATCAATATAAACTAATAATTGTAAACAAATACGGTATTTTAGAATTTTTCTGTTTTCGACATTCGTGGTTTTTAGTCGCTTCAACGCATAAACATATGCTATGTCGTTCATATTCAAATATCATAGCATAATACGACCAATGAAGTTACATTCACAATTATATGCAGATATTGCAGTACAATAATCGGAATTATAAAATAAGAATGTTGAAGTTGAAACGCGTTATCTATATATGTTATACAGTGTATCCTTTTGTATCTTTCTACTTCATTTAGCCCTCTGTATTAAGCTGCCTTTTAACATCAAATGATGTTGCAATCACCGACTGCGCGCGAGAAATCAACCGTGTGTCAAATATATTTATTAAGTACAACAAGAAGTATAAAACAGACGTCTGCACACCTTCTATATATGCCTTGTCTTTTCAAATCCATATCAGAAAGTAATCAAGTTAATGTGTTACTATTAACAATATGGCATATGTTAACATTGTAAAGGCTATTGTTTTTATTGCATCTAGTTTGTGCAAATGTCTCCATATTCAAGCGATTCAAAGGTAGATCAATAAACAGAGTGGTATACCCCAAGGGCAGCCCAGACTTCCGTGTTCAATACAATAATTTCAATTTGCAAATATTGCAAATTTCGTTATTGCTGCGCCGTTATGTAACGATACGTCTTTAGCACTAACTAAGTACTACATATACCATTATTTAATAGATGCGCGCTAGACAAGTACACAGAGTTGAATACCGCATGGAGAGGTCAGACTCCGCGTTCAATATAGTTATTCTTTCGGATGCGCCTGCAGGAAGTGCATCACTTTCCCAAATATCCGTTGTCAAACGTCGTTTAAGATATACCTTAAACAATAACATTAGTGCTTCTATGTTGAGGCGAAATGTCAGAGAAGACACTAACAGAAATGGAAACAGCAATAGTGTGACTAGTTTTGATGCTATTCTTGATAAACGATCTCATGCTATATAAGGTTTATCATAATAAGTTTTGTGCATTTTCTGATGTCATACAACTAACATGTTAAGTGATTCAAACATGTATTTGAATAAGTACATTGGGAAAAGTGTACTCATTGGTGCCTTGCAGCAAATAAAAATGATATGTATGCTGTTGAAAATAGTTTGAATATTTTACACATATAAACATTTTTCAAGGAAAGCTTCTAGCAATGAAAAGCAGTGGTTTTGGGTGACCTTTTATTGCGATATTAGGTTAAATTTAACTGCAGTGCATGAAACTAAAACTATTTGACAAACATAAACCTGTCAATAAAACCTATATATGACCTAGACGCAAATGAGAATATATTGGAAATAAAAACAAGGTATCGATGTAAGCCACCAATATTTAATATATTTTATGCTATAGTACTAAACTTTATACAAAAGCCAATACAAGCTTTGAATTACATGAGGATCAGGTATGTTTAGAAATGGTTTTACTGTTATACACCGATGTTCGTTTAAATCCTATTTTTTGTTGTCGTTCGTGTTTGTTTTTATAGTGTATTCATTTCAGCAAAATCATTAATATCCTTATTATATTATTATACTATTTTATTATTGCCTTCATTTGGCATTTGTCTAGTTTAACTGTCGGCTGACGAAGTTTGCACACGCAGACAAGACACGCACACGCTATCAAAATAAGAACAGTTAAAGAGAACATGATTGTTATCTAACAAGACGTAGGTTGCTAGCAAATGCATGCAACTGGTAAATAAGTTTATGAAGTGAAGGTTGATAAAATATATGTGTGCTACATGCAAGTGTATCAGCTCACTAGTTTTGCATAAGAATCATGTCATCAAATTAGTATTTACAGTATGCTTTCCCCGATCTGATTAGACTTGAAAGCAATCAATTACCAGTTTCGATAACCTTATCATGTTTGGTCTTGAAATTAACAATAAAGCATAGGATCGTAATCGAGGCGACTAGCATTAAGGTTCTCCAGTTTCCATTTGAAACATCGAACATATAATACTGTGCCACTTTATTTGACATTCAATAATGAATGGTGAATGCCACGGCTTGGGGTAATTACCAATATTTATTGGCACTGCCTTAATAAGCGTTGTCCATATGACGATAAAACACGTTTAATCTTCATTCGGCTTACACAATTGCGATGGTAACGTCGACCTCAATGACAAAACTATGAGTACATTACATGTCACATTATAATAACTAGAGATGTGGGTATCAAGATCTTCTCTGTAGACACCATGTACTAGTGTTATCCATCAAACTGACCAATAGTGATTAAGTTTCCTATGCAATGTGTGTTGGAATGTTCCTATTTTTGATTAAACTTAATTTTAGAAAATGGCTACGAACGCGTCCGTCTATCATCTTTATTAAACAAACGAATTTGCGCCGGTTAAATACGAATTGTATCAGTACATTGCGAGAAATAAAACTATACACACTTGATGTTATTTCATATTTAGTATTTACTAATTTCTTTCAACTCATTTTGAATATGTTAATACGTCTTGTAAGGCTTCGCAAGTCCAACAACTACCCCTTCTACTAAATCACTATTTTTTCTTCAACGCAACATGCTATAAATTACGAATGGCAATGTTGAACTTGAATGTTGTTAGATTTACAAAACAATTTGTTTAATAATTAGTGTGTACTTTCATCTAGAACACTAGTATTGCTATGAGTGGTTTGAGTTCATTGCAGTGTCGCTCGTAAACTGTAACCTGAAACTCGTGAACTCTATTAGACGAACTGTAACTATGTGGGAAAATAAACACCTCATATCCATCTGTACAAACGCTTACTCAAGTTATCGAGCAATTATATTTGCATTAAAATGAATGGTTGATAGGATATCACAATTCTGGAATAAGTCTATTGTTTCCTATATTAATTATGTTCATATAAAATAATTGATAGTGTTTACCAACCTTATACACATAATGATCAAGCATAATTTAACTTTTACAAGTATTTTGCATTCGGGCTTGTTCGTTCGTTTTTTGAGTTAAATGATGAAATTACGGCACATTCAGTATGATATGCTTTTATCGATTCGATTCGATTCAAGGACAATACATTAATTTATTCATCATACCGGCACTTCGATATTTTTTAATACATAAAGGTCAGATTAAAGTTGGAGACAAAACGTATTACGATGTACGCTAACGAGGTTTAATTGTTATTATAAACACGTTTACAACTTTGATGCAATATGAAATAATGTTATGTCAAGATCAAGATTTTCTTCCGTCTCCTATGAGGAACACAAATGGTTCGCGTATGGTTATCGATGTTATATATACTATCACAAATCTGTAATTTGTTGCGGTTGATAGTAGACTTCTAGGCGATTTAAAATTAATTATTTGTTCCCTGTATACTTATTTAATGCATCGAACAAACGACGTCTTGTAGACAATCTAGGACAGGATCATTAAATAAATGCAATGTGTACACCTAGGGAAGGGTTTATCCGCAAGTACGTACTTGCTGCTTTATGACCTTATTTTGTTCATAAATTGAATATAATTTTTGTTACATTACACCTGTTTTTTCGCGTGTAATTGACAACTGCTTAAAGCATTGGTTTAATGCTTACTGTAATAGTACAATGTTTATTCTACTTCTATATGGACGATTAACGGCCTCGTTGATTTTGCTGTGCATGTACTGCGTTATGATATATTATAGGGCACAAAAACACAATTTTACTATTTAACGCAAATTATTAAAAGTGTTGACAACTCTTGCACGTGTACGCTACTTCCAGGAAGTAAACTACTTTTGTGAAAACAATACTATTGCGAATAAACTGGTTTTGCTGATAGTATCTTCAACACAGTTTTGATTGAAAATATTCAATAAAGAAAAAAACAAGGCTTATTTGCGAATTGCAAGACATACGACCATCAGGTAATAGCGTGCGTGTGCTTGTATGTGTGTACATCTATGTGTGTGTTTATGTATGCTTGCAGGAGTGGGCGATGCTTGAATGTGTATTTGTGTATATAGTGTGTGTGTTGTGTGTGTTAATGTGTATGTGTGTGCGTTTGATAAGTTATTATTCCGGATTTTGAACCGGCCGCATGGTTAATGAGCACCAAGATTTTGCTATTTACGCAATGAAGCGATGTTTGCATAGTGCAAGATGGCGGCACGAACAATAAATTCTGTTGAAGATTACGTACAATGTAAGCTGGTGCGTGGAAGGTACACGTTTTTAAGCAAAACGCTTTACAATACGCGTGTTCTAAATCTCCAATAAATAATTGTGTACGCTGTAAACATTCTTAATAATTAGAGACCACGATGATTAAGATATGATCGTTATGCACAATTACAAAGCAGACGATGAACAATGCACAGTATTCGCCTCACACTCGCGGGCTTTATACCGAGTCATTGAGAAAGCATACATTGTAATGCTTTATCTGTTCAGCATTTTAAGTATTAACGAATTCAATTGGTAACTTGTATTATCGGTGTAATACTTCTGCCGATAGTATCTCTATAATTAGCATTCGCACGGGTTGAATCAACATAATCACAACAAGATATGCGCTATTCAATAAGTTGTTTTTTATCGTAATGAAATCTGCTTGTTGTTGTTCGTTCTTCGGTTATCTTCTAGTGATTGCATTGTATACGCTATGCCAAATTTGCGTACAGACGTGTGAAGGGCTAAGCAGACAGTATATAACTTTAATGTTTGTTTTTTTAATTATTATTTTGTTTTGCTGTCTGTGATGTTGTTGTGCAGGTGTTTGGTTTGATCATGTTAGTTATTGCATTGAGATGACAATGTTTGGTATATTGGATGCCAAGCACATAATATTAAATAATATGCTGTTTACAAAATTGTTATTGACCTCTATTACATTGAATAACAAATTGATGTATTTAAGTTCACTGCACAACATAAGTTTAAATGACATAATGTTTTGTTTTTTTAATTTATACAATTGCTCTGGAATCTTGAAACTTTTAAATGTCCTTCCAACGTTATTCAACACATTTCACCCATAGTTCAGTAACCTGATTATGTCAAGCAAACATTATTTTACGACAAAGGGCTGCTCCTGTCAAAAGCAGACTACACACAATGGCAGCGCTGTTGCAAATTACCTTCATTACATTAACTAGTTTCCGTCGGAAGTTCCTTGGTAATATTCATTTAAGCGCATTTATGTTTGAGTTATTTTACTATTTTTGGTTTATGAAATGCTTTAACGTGCATCTCGATGGTTAATACTTTTTTACATTACCTAACTTACATTATATTTTAGTAAATTTTGGTTTTATGTTTTGCTTTACATATAAGTCTCGTGTTTGCAAACGTTTTGTTCTTAATTTATTTATAAATACTAAGTAATAATACAATCTTTATAAATGAAATGTACTTGAAGTACCGCAATACGCATGCTCACTATCGATACACGGTACTAGAGTGTTAAATTCTCATTAAATTGCTCTATGTATCTACACCTAAGTTCCAATCACACTGGAGGCGTGTATCGAAAAAAATATGTGTACATATTAATTGAGACAACGCGATAGTACGATAGCGAAAATGCGATAGTCATATCGTACTGTCGCCATCGTATCATCGAATTGTCACCATCGTACTATCGCGCTATCGTTCTGTCGAAATCGTATTATCGCATTGTCACCATCGTAATATCGCAATGTCGCCATCGTATTGTCGCACTGTTGCATGGTCGTCATCCTACTGTCGCATTGGTGTCTATCGCCTTCCGGTACACATACGCACATCGTATTTTTTCCTAGATGGAGCCACTTCTAAAACTACTTTACAGTTCGGCATACCTTACATCAATACCCATTCTATAACTTAATAAGAATTTGATTTCATTATAACTGTAACCTCTTTAAAAGTAAATCTTTATAAAGTCATCTATTTTCTTCTGCAATAAGAATAGTGTGTGTACCGGAAGGCGATAGTCGACAATGCGATTGTACGATGGCGACGATGCGACGATGCGACAATGCGATAGTGCGATAATACGATGACGACAGTGCGACAGTACGATGGCGACAGTGCGATAGTAAGATGGCGACATTGCGACAATGCAACAGTACGATAACGACACCGCAGTGCAACAATACGATGGCGACTGTGCGATAGTACGATGGCGACAGTGCTATAGTACGATGCCGACAATACGATAATACAATCACGACAGTACAATGACTATAGCATTGTCGCAATCGTACTATCGCGTTGTCGCCATCGTACTATCGCATTGTCGCCATCGTACTATCGCAAGATCGCATTTACGCCATCTGTATTTTAATGTGTAATCACGATGGCCCTTACTGTATTCCGTACATTAGCATATTGTTTAAGGGTCATAATGTAAATCGAATTCNTATTTCCGATTATACTGAAACTATGAACTTTTTTCAAGTAATGTAATATACTGGTCGTGATATTTAAATCAATATAAACTAATAATTGTAAACAAATACGTATTTTAGAATTTTTCTTTTTTCGTCATTCGTGGTTTTCAGTCCCTTCAACGCATAAACATATGCTATGTCGTTCATATTCAAATAGCATAGCATAATACGACCAATGAAGTTACATTCTCAGTGATATGCAGATATTGCAGTACAACAATCGGAATTATTAAATAAGAATGTTGAAGTTGAAAAGCGTTATCTATTTATGTTATACAGTGTATCCTTTTGTATCTTTCTACTTCATTTAGCCCTCTGTATTTAGCTGCCTTTTAACATCAAATGATGTTGCAATCACCGACTGCGCGCGAGAAATCAACCGTGTGTCAAATATATTTATTAAGTACAACAAGAAGTATAAAAGAGACGTCTGCACACCTTCTATATATGCCTTGTCTTTTCAAATCCATATCAGAAAGTAATCAAGTTTAATGTGTTACTATTAACAATATGGCATGTGTTAACATTGTAAAGGCTATTTTATTGCATCTAGTTTGTGCAAATGTCTTGATATTCAAGCGATTCAAAGGTAGATCAATAAACAGAGTGGTATACCCCAAAGGCAGCCCAGACTTCCGTGTTCAATACAATAATTACAATTTGCAAATATTGCAAATGTCGTTATTGCTGCGCCATTATGTAACGATACGTCTTTAGCACTAACTTAGCACTACATATATCATTATTAAATAGATGCGCGCTAGACAATTACACAGAGTTGAATACCGCATGGAGAGGTCAGACTCCGCGTTCAATATAGTTATTCTTTCGGATGCGCCTGCAGGAAGTGCATCACTTTCCCAAATATCCGTTGTCAAACGTCGTTTAAGATATACCTTAAACAACAACATTAGTGCTTCTATGTTGAGGCGAAATGTCAGAGAAGACACTTACAGAAATGGAAACAGCAATAGTGCGACTAGTTTTGATGCTATTCTTGATAAACGATCTCATGCTATATTAGGTTTATCATAATAAGTTTTGTGCATTTTCTGATGTCATACAACTAACATGTTAAGTGATTCGAACATGTATTTGAATAAGTACATTAGGAAAAGTGTACTCATTGGTGCCTTGTAGCAAATAAAAATGATATGTATGCTGTTGAAAATGGTTTGAATATTTTACACATATAAACATTTTTCAAGAAAAACTTCTAGCAATAAAAAGCAGTGGTTTTGGGTGACCTTTTATTGCGTTATTAGGTTAAATTTAACTGCAGTGCATAAAACTAAAACTATTTGACAAACATAAACCTGTAAATAAAACCTATATATGACCTAGACGCAAATGAGAATATATTGGAAATAAAAACAATTTATCGATGTAAGCCACCAACAGTTAATATATTTTATGCTATAGTACTAAACTTTATACAAAAGCCAATACAAGCTTTGAATTACATGAGGATCAGGTATGTTTAGAAATGGTTTTACTGTTATACACAGATGTTCGTTTAAATCCTATTTTTTTGTTGTCGTTCGTGTTTGTTTTTATAATGTATTCATTTCAGCAAAATCATTAATATCCTTATTATATTATTATACTATTTTATTATTGCTTTCATTTGGCATTTGTCTAGTTTAACTGTCGGCTGACGAAGTTTGCACACGCATACAAGACACGCACTCGCTATCAAAATAAGAACAGTTAAAGAGAACATGATTGTTATCTAACAAGACATAGGTTGCTAGCAAATGCATGCAACTTGTAAATAAGTTTATGAAGTGAAGGTTGATAAAATATATGTGTGCTACATGCAAGTGTATCAGCTCACTGGTTGTGCATAATAATCATGTCATCAAATTAGTATTTACATTATGCTATCCCCGATCTGATTAGACTTGAAAGTAATCAATTACCAGTTTCGATAACCTTATCATGTTTGGTCTTGAAATAAACAATAAAGCATAGGATCGTAATCGAGGCGACTGGCATTAAGGTTCTCCAGTTTCCATTTGAAACATCGAACATATAATACTGTGCCACTTTATTTGACATTCAATAATGAATGTTGAATGCCACGGCTTGGGGTAATTACCAATATTTATTGGCACTGCCTTAATAAGCGTTGTCCATATGACGATTAAACACGTTTAATCTTCATTCGGCTTACACAATTGCGATGGTAGCGTCGACCTCAATGACAAAACTATGAGTACATTACATATCACATTATAATAACTAGAGTTGTGGGTATCAAGGTCTTCTCTGTAGACACCATGTACTAGTGGTATCCATCAAACTGACCAATAGTGATAAAGTTTCCTATGCAATGTGTGATGGAATGTTCCTATTTTTGATTCAACTTAATTTTAGAAAATGGCTACGAACGTGTCCGTCTATCATCTTTATTAAACAAACGAATTTGCGACGGTTAAATACGAATTGTATCAATATTGAAGTTTAATTATTATAATTCAAAAGGCTCTTAAGCATAAAATATTCTGTTCTTTATTTCAATAGTACATTGCGAGAAATAAAACTATACACACTTGATGTTATTTCATATTTAGTATTTACTANAGGACGTGCTATAGTACAATCTGAGAACGTGCAATAGTACAATCTTGGGTCGTTTAAACCTATTTATTTTAGCTCGATTGCATCAAAAGCCGAAGGCTTATATAAATGCTCTCGAGTCTGTTTCCTGGGACTAGAACCAGTACTTGGTGTCTTTGGGTGAGATGAAAGGAACGCTCCCAGTGGGAAGCGAACCCATGACCTCCCGATCGCTAGAGACTTCCTTTAAACAAACAATTGCATAAAAGAGGAAAGTGTCATCCCTGATTAGCCTGTGCGGAGGCTAATCTGGGACGACACGTTACGCAGATGCATTAAGACCAGTTTTCCCAGAACGAGGATAAGTTTTTCTTGTTCTACATAGGTCACGTGGCGCCCTACATGAAACTACGAGGCGGCGTTGAGTTCGTTACCATGGTACCAAGAACTGCATCCGGAAAAATCCTTAGAAAAGCTTTGAGGGAACAGGCTAAAGAATACGCGTCCAGGCTTAAAGAACAACTTACTCAGGGCAATTCTTAAAATTTTATTGAAAAATAAGATTGGGCAGACATTTTGTTTCCGACGACAATTGTATTTGTTACAACAACTGATAATACCAGAATGACTAAAACTTATTTATATATATCAAGTCAATTTTGAGGCGATATATCAGAGTGCTGTGATCGTTGGTGTCAATTGCAGCATAGAGGTCCAGGTAGTACGAGGATAGTAGCCTTGTTCTGGTCTAAAGACTGGAAGGTGTCACTCTGGAGCAAAGAAGTCTCTGTAGAGTGAAACTTTATAAAAGCCGACTGCTGTTTTAAATGAAGATTGTAATACGACACATGCTCTTCAACATATTTGTCGACTTCCTTCTCTTAAACCTTTGAATATTAATGGAGGAAAGTGTAGTTTTGAACTGTGTTTTGATCAAGGAATGTTTTTTTTTTCTTTTTAATTTATATACAATACGTAAAATAAAAATAAAAACATACAGATTGACAAAACGTCGAAAAAGTCGGATTAAAATGTGTTATCAAGTGGCAGAGTTGGCACCGTGTGGATCTAATGACCTAGTTTTTGGACACACGTTGCCCAGATTTGAATTCGGCCAGAATATTGTTAAGATAAACATTCTGACCAAATTTCATCAAGATTTAGCCATACATGTTGCTTCTGCAGTGGTAACTAAGATTTGACATTGGACCTTATTTTTGTGCAAACGTGATTGGAACATGCAATAGATATTGTAAAGATAAACCTTCTTACTAAGTTTACTCAACATTTGGACACAAATGCGGCTTTTAAAGTGGTAACGAGCTACAAGTTGACATCCAACTAAACACAATACTTAACGCCAGATAAAGATTGATCACAATAGCTCTTCTTTACCTAAGAATAAAAAACTTCGTTCACCATAATATTCGTCTAAATCAGTCCGAACGTTTTCAAACCATCTGCACCAGCCTTGTTATTATAATAATTTTTTATATAAGCTTGTGGAAGCTCGGTAGAGATGTTACAATGATTGAGTATTTGTGTGTGCGTGTTGCCCTCCGAGCTTGTCCGGACTGTAACTTCGTCATTCATACTGTCATTAAATAAAACTCATCAAACAATCATCAGAAACCGGCGCGTAACACCCGTCTTCCGTCTAAACGTTCCAGAGTCACATCACAATATTTATACTACAAGTAGTAACAAGACACTTAATAGTGTGTTTTTCCTTTTTGTTTTCTTCGCACAAATACTTCGCTACTATAAAGAATATCAATGAGTCCAGAGAGAACACAAATGCGCCTGCGTTGAAATTAGACCGTATATATTTATGTACTCTTAACATAAAGTATATAGGTAATTATAAAGTCAAACAAACATGCGATGATTTAATTATTTATTCACAAGCATGTCATGCTGTATTTGTGGTTACATAGTAAAAAAATAATTTATTAATTTTGAATAAGTTTAATGTACCAAACACGTAGATAAGTATTAAATACTAAACAATATTAAATGAATAAATACATACATACATTAACGTTAAATACAGTGAATGAATTGATGAATGAATGACTGAATGCATGGGCAAACGAACCAACAAACGAACACGTGAATGAATTACCAATCACACTTCCCTCTGTTCTACATAAGAATATTTCGAACATTTTCAGTTTTAAAGGCACAGTTAACATCGGGGCCTAGTTGCTCAAAACTTTAACGACCAATTCAGCCAACAGTCGTACATTTTTGGATCTAATTATTTGTGTAACTTTATAGTTAAACCGTTAATATATGGCTTAATTGTAAACAAATTTGTTTGCTCAAATAATTTGAAAATGATTGATAATAACATAGCATTTATTGTTATTTTGGGACTGAATTTAACAGACTGTTACCTTAACTGGCCATTTAAGTGTTGAGCAACCGAGCCCAGTCCTTTTTTAAGCACGAGTAGCACGTGTATACTTCGTTCATCAGAAGCAACGTTGTGGTCATACCATCATTCATCTCGATATATTCAGATCCGTTTGCAAAGATATTGTACAAACTCTGAAAGAATACAATATAATACATCCTATATAATTTCATACAAAATGAGTGTTTTCTCTTCCTAAACATTCGCAAAATTATCATTCCATTCTTTTATTGAGAATAAAGCACACATATATTTATATTGCGTGTATGTTTGGTTATGTCAACAGAGCCCATTATAACTGACTTAGAAAAAATGTTATAAAATCTTCCACTTAACTACAACATTCATTAACATTATCCTTATATTTGGAAAATGTAAGTAATCAGCATTAATCAGTTGAACATTATTGAGTAAAGAGCCGAATTTTATGTAAATTAAAAATAAAAAGCTTTTTTTAATATAAAGTATAAAAATCACGTAAGATAGTTCTGAAATAGGCCCCTTGACACCTACCGCCCATGTTGACCTTTTTTCAACAATTAATCAGCACTTTCTTAATTTGTTAAGACGATCTTAAAAATCTTTGCGACCACTGGCCCCGAGAACTTATCGAATCAACTTAAGTATAACTTAGTTTAAATCGTTCCAAGAAGCTTTACCATCACTGGCCCCTGCGGAAACTTAAACTGCTTAATTTAATTCCAACTCAAAAGTCAATATCGTCCTTAGAAGAGAATCCAACCATTGACCCCTTTCGGAGACTGATCGTATATAATTTCAAATGTGTGTCGTGTTCTGAGAAAACTGGGCATAATGCGTGTGTGTAAATTGTCATCCCAGATTAGCCTGGGCAGTCCGCACAGGCTAATCAGCGGCGACATTTTCCGCCTAAACTAGATTTTCGCTAAGAAGAGACATCATTTAAACGAAAAATTCCATAAAAGCGGAAATTGTCGTCCCTGATTAGCCTGTGCGGACTGCATAGGCTAATCTGGGATGGCATTTTACGCACAAGCACTATGCCCAGTTTTCTCAGAACACGACACATGTAAGAACAGCTTTCGAGGGATGATCGTCATAAGAAGCGTAACTAACGCTAGCTCCTGCTGACTTACCTCATATAATTCAGAACACCTTAGAAGCTTTAACACATTTACGCCTAGTGGACTCTCCCATCCTTCTAAATTGGATCAATTCATTTCCAAAATAAGGGATGTCTAGTATATATATTTCTATATGTAGAATATTTCTTACAGAAATTCCTTTAAGCAAACAGCATAGACCCTGATGAAACGCCGCATCATGCGGCGTCTCATCTGGGTCTACGCTGTTTGCCAAGGCCTTTTTTTCTAGACGCTAGGCATAAATGGGTTAAGACCACTGGCCCTTCAGGAACGAGCTGTCTTATAAAGTACAACATAAGTTAAGATTATCCTGTAAAGTTTCACAATCACTACCCCCCCCCCCCT
>VMBQ01002608.1:43629-78144 GCA_007657795.1 Dreissena rostriformis
AAAAAAATGGTTTCCGGATGATAACTCCAGAACGTTACGCCTAGGATCATGAAACTTCATAGGTACATTGATCATGACTGGCAAATGACCCCTATTGATTTTCAGGTCACTAGGTCAAAGGTCAAGGTCACAGTGACTCAAAACAGTAAAATGGTTTCCGGATGATAACTCAAGAACGCTTACGCCTAAGTTCATGAAACTTCATAGATACATTGATCATGACTGGCAGATACCCCCTATTGATGTTTAGGTCACTAGGTCAAAGGTCAAGGTCACGGTGACTCGACACAGTAAAATGGTTTCCGGATGATAAAACAAGAAAGCTTACGCCTAGGATCATCAATCTTCATAGGTACATTGATCGTGACTGGCAGGTGACCCCTATTAATTCTCAGGTCACTAGGTCAAAGGTCAAGGTCACAATGACTCGAAACAGTAAAATGGTTTCCTGATGATAACTGGAGAATAATAAGGCCTAGGATCATGAAACTTCATAGGTACATTGATCATGACTCGCAGATGACCTCTATTGATTTTCAGGTCACTAGGTCAAAAATCAAGGTCACGGTAACTCGACACAGTAAAATGGTTTCCGGATGATAACTCAAGAAGGCTTTCGCGTAGGATGATGAAACTGCATAGGTACATTGATCATGATTCGCTGATGACTCCTTTTGATTTTCAGGTCACTAGGTCAAAGGTCAAGGTCACGGTGACTCGAACCAGTAAAATGGTTTCCGGATGATAACTCAAGAACGCGTACGCCCAGGATCATGGAACTTAATATGTACATTGATCATGATTCGCAGATGACCCCTATTGATTTTCAGGTCACTAGGTCAAAGGTCACGGTGACTTGACACAGTAAAATGGTTTCCGAATGATAACTCAAGAAAGTTATGTTTAGGATCATGAAACTTCATAGGTACATTGGTCATGACTTGCAGATGACCCGTATTGATTTTCATGTCAGTAGGTCAAAGATCAAGGTCACGGTGACTCTACACAGTAAAATGGTTTCCGGAGGATAACTCAAGAAAGCTTACGCCTAGGATCATGAAACTTCATAGGTACATTGATCATGACTCGCAGATGACCCCTATTGAGTTCAGGTCACTAGGTCAAAGGTCAAGGTCACAACTACTAGACACAGTTAAATGGTTTCCGGATGATAACTCAAGAAAGCTTACGCCTAGGATCATGAAACGTCATAGGTACATTGATCATGACTGACAGATGACCCCTATTGATTTTCAAGTCACTAGGTCAAAGGTCAAGTTCACAGTGACAAAAAAAGTATTCACACAATGGCTGCCACTACAACTGACAGCCCATATGGGGGCATGCATGTTTTACTAAGTTTGTTGAGATCCATAATGTAATATTACATACCAAATATTAAATATGTGGTCCTTTAGGTTTTAGAAGACGGAAGGATGAACGAATGGACTTTTAGTATACCTCCCTTTACTTCGAATCGGTGGTATAATAACGACCACGGAAAATCGGCGAGGATAGGGCCGTCAAGTACATTGAAAATAGTCTCTTATATATGTGCACAAGTGACGCTTCTCAACTAACATAAGGACAGTAACGTTACACTTCTTTGAGTAGACTGCTTTTACAAGTGCTTGCTTAGCAAGTGGACAATACAAGGCTATGTAATTTGAATTTATTAATTATCTTTATGCTATGTATACAATTTGTAATATGTTATACAGAACTAACCTGCGTGAAAATGTCTTATACATTGTCAGTGGATAGCCAGAATTAAAAGCTTAATTGATATCACAATTTAACCGGAATACCGCTATATAAACATGAAATAAGAAAGTAAAAATGGTGTATTCATGCATCAAGAGAAACTAACATTGTGTCCAATGTACAAAATTAAATACCCTTGTCTCCATTTTGAAATTATGTTAAGGGTCGCAAAAGGCTAACCGGTTAACATAATGTGCGATCGGTTAACCGGTTACATTTTCTATAAAAGCTTAACCTGAAAATTAAACGTTTTAAATTATATGCATTTTTCATTGAATAAATACTATACATAACCAATTAACGGTATCGCCAACTTGAAAAACATGCCACGCCGAGGACGGTAATCAATAATGTGTCAATAAACAATTAAAACACAAATAAACAAATACCTTCATTGTTACAAACAGAGATTAAGTTGTGTTTTGTTTAAATCCGAAATTTAAACTTCGGATCTGTGGTTAGTGAGGGCTAGTAGCGGTAATTGACACGTCTATTGCACTTGTGATAATAATCAATAGATTGAGACTTTTGTCTTCATATTTGATCTTTTGTTAACCTATTACAAGACAGATTGCTCACACAATTTAAGTGTTTAGAAATATCAATTGTATCAAGATTATCATTATTTGTAAAAATCTTATCCAGTTAGGTTTTAATTAGTTAAAGAAAGCGATTAATTTAACTTATTTAACTAATTTAATTACAAAATAACAATCTACGTCGAACTAAAATAGAAAAACAACTATCTTACAGCAAGTTAAAATAAAACGTAAGAAAATTAATACGGAAAGAGCAAAGAAACACAACAATTACACAAAATGCTGTACAACTTTGGCTTCAGAGATTGTTTAACCCTTTAAGCGCTGGAACCGGATTTTAAAAGTCTTTGCAAACAGTTTGGATCCTGATGAGACGCCACAGAACGTGGCGTCTCATCAGGATCCAAACTGTTTGCTATTCTGATAGTATTATTTGAAAAAAAATCAAGGAAAATGCTAATTTAAGAAATTCAGCAGACAGCATTTTAGCAGACGACACATTTCCCAGCATGCAAAGGGTTAAGCCCAAAACGCCAACCTTCAATTACGAGACTCATCATTCCGTTTCAAGCCATCAATGTATAACGAGCAGCGGAATAGACCATATGTGTCGTGTTCTGAGAAAAATGGGCAAAATGCTTGTGCGTTAATTGTCATCCCAAATTAGTCTGTGAAAATCGCACATGCTAATCAGGGACGACAATTTCCGCTTTGATGGATTTTTTCGTTTAAATGATGCTTTTTCTTAGCGAAAATCCAGTTTAGGCGGAAAGTGTCGTCCCGGATTAGCCTTGCGGACTGCACATGCTTATCTGGGATGACACTTTACGCACATGCAATTTGTCCAGTTTTCTCAGAACATGACTCATATGAGGATATGCGGTGATGACAGANATTCAGCAGAAGACATTTTAGCAGACGACAAATTTCCCAGCATGCAAAGGGTTAAGCCCAAAACACCAACCTTCAATTACGACACTCATCATTCCGTTTCAAGCCATCAATGTATAACGAGCAGCGGAATAGACCATATGTGTCGTGTTCCGAGAAAAATGGGCAAAATGCTTGTGCGTTAATTGTCATCCCAGATTAGTCTGTGCAGTTCGCATATGCTAATCAGGGACGACAATTTCCGCTTTGATGGATTTTTTCGTTTAATCGATGTCTCTTCTTAGCGAAAATCCAGTTTAGGCGGAAAGTGTCGTCCCGGATTAGCCTTGCTATCTGGGATGACACTTTACGCACATGCATTTTGTAGAGTTTTCTCAGAACATGACTCATATGAGGATATGCGGTGATGACAGAGACGGTGATAGTCCCAAATGCCGATACCATTGATATAGAAACTGTCAAAGACCCACACATTAGATCCATTATAAACAAAGCCTGTCCGCTATAAAGTCACGCAAGGTTTCGTGGTCTCATTAGCGGACAGGGTAGCTCCTGACCAGACTGTGCGGATGCGAAGGCTGGTCTGGAGCTACGCTGGCCGCAAATGAAATAAGACCCATTTTCGAATCTAGGTCACGTGCATAATAAACAAAGCGACGAGATGAAAAGAAGCCGTGTTACCGTCTTTATCGGCCTTGGTCATGACCTCATTGGTCATCTTAACCCATTTATGCCTAATGGACTCTCCCATCCTTCTAAATTGGATAAATTTATTTCCAAAATTAGGGATGTCTAGTATATTTATTTCTATATTTATAATATTTCTTACAGAAATTCCTTTAAGCAAACAGCCCAGACCTTGATGAGACGCCGCATTATGCGGCGTCTCATCTTGGTCTACGCTGTTTGCCAAGGCCTTTTTTTTTAGACGCTAGGCATAAATGGGTTTAATATTGTAAAATCATTTATATTCGTCCACATAAAATTTGGTGGGTTAAAGAAAATACTTTATGATGGACACGTTAATTCGTGGATTTCTGATGAGATGAGAAGAATGCCATTAATAAAATAATAGTTTTTACAACAACCGTCTTTATCGGCCTTGGCCATGACCTCTTTAATCATCCTGTCGGTGGGGTTTTGGCCCAGGGCCCTGAGCACGCTGCCCAGCTCGCTGGCGGAGATGTGACCGTCACCGTTATAGTCGAACAGGTCGAACGCCTCCTTCAGCTCTGTGAAACAATGATTATATATAGCCTCGTTCTGGAAAAACTGGGCGTAATGCATATGCATTCGCATATACAATCACTGTGTCATACTAACAATTTACTAAAAGTGTATTATCTCGTTGTTTCATGCGTATAACACGTACGTAAGTATTAATGCATGTGCGAAAAGCGTCGTCCTAGACTAGCCTATGCAGTCCGCACAGGCTAATCAGGGACGACACTTTCCGCTTTTATGGTATTTTTCGTTTTGATGAAGTCTGTTCTAAACGAAAATCCAGTGAAGGTGGATTGCACAGGCTAATCCGGGACGACACTTTTCGCACATGCATTAAGCCAAGTTTTTTCAGAACGAGGCTTGTATATACGTGTTATATGCATGAAACAACGAGATAGTACTTCTAGTCAATATTTAGTATGAAACATTGATTGTATATGCGTGGTATGCCTATGCCAAAACGGATAATAGACACAGCAAAGCCTGGTCATGAGCTACCCTGGCTGGTCTGGTCTATTCAGTTGTTTTATTTATAAATTGTTTTATAAATGTGAATTAAAGGCATGTTTATAAGCTGTANACTCCAACACAGCTAGCTATTCAATGTAACGCTGAAAGTCGGGTGGTTGTAGAGCATAGGTGACAGGAAGCAATTTTCTTTTCACATAAAACATGTAAGTTTCATTTATGAAAATACCAATAAATGTCTTAAAAACTTTAAAAATAAATAATTTTAGCCCCTTTACTTCCGTTACTCGTATCGTACAGCATCTAAAAATAGTGTTAAGTTAAATCATTTCTAGATGGAGTTGAATGAAATTTAAAATATATTAATAATTTATAGTATAAGACGTCGTTTTATAGGTTATATAATAATAATATTAATAATACTTCATAAATGAATTTCAATTTAAACCAAAAACAGAATTTTATTCAATAAGATGTATAAAATAAAAAAATAAAAACAATGTCCACAGGTTTTCAAAAAGATTTCACCAGAAAAGAAGATTGAATAAATTGGGGCCGAAATCACCATGCTTTTGGGGTCGAAACGTCTAAGATTTGGGGCCAAAAAGACTTGAGGCCGATTTGTCTAAGGTGTAATAATCCGTGGCCATTTTGGTTTAAGGCCGAAACGACCTTATAGCGCCCTTTCCGTGGTGCTCGACCCTTCCATTACTCGTATCGTACAGCATTCAAAAATATTGTAAAGTTAAAAAATTTAAACACAATGTAAGGTGTTGTTTATGAAAAAATACCAATAAATGTTTAAAAACATTGAAAATGAATAAATTTAGGCCATTTCCGAACACCGAAAGCCCTTTCCGCGGAAAGGGACCCTTTCCGCTATTCAGTCATACCGCTTGTAGCGGGGATTTTGGGTAATTCTACATCAGCCCACCGAGTAACGAAATCCCCCATAATTACATCTGTAAATGAGGGAGGGTTCTCAAGNCATATTAGTATAACATACTAATTAAATGGTGACGAACGTTCGTTAAACACGTGTGTTTAATGCCTTGAACATGGGTATTCACAAGTCTTCTGTGTGTAATTCAGTAAAAATACACCCTGAAGTGAAACGTATGAGTACACACTTTTATCTCTTTCCGAATACCATCTATTACTCGAGCATTGAAGCCAATCTCGTCAAGGGCACCAAGCACAGAAAAGCCGTGCTACTATTTTTTTTAGTCTTATTTATAAGACGTTGCCGAGAATTTAGAGTTACTTTTTATACGGGCTAAATTATTTGGAACCAAATATTACCCATATAAAAAGTAGCTCAATATTTGAGAGCGTCAACAAGTTGGACTACTATTTTTTTACAAACATAAACACATTAACGGGTTTTTATGACTTACTTACCTTTGCTCAAATACTTTCAAGATGCTGAGATGGCTTTAGAAGAATGTTAGAAAAGCTATTGTTTTTGCTGTTGTATATCCTTTTTGGTTTAATATAACACAATAAAACTCCTTGAGGTGAGTTCTCTCATACACGCACTTTTTACACTGCAGTTGTAACGTTTCACTTTAATGCATTGAACACTTCGATTATTCCGCGTGCAAGTAAGGATTTGAAACTCACAAGTCCGTGTGTCGTTAAGACGTTAATGTATCTTGTCGCGTCGAAAATTGCCAAATCCTCTTTGAAGGTAGAGCACCTTTTCAAAGTAATAAATAACGTACAAAATAGCCAGTATCAGTTTGGAATATTAAATCAAATTGTGTCAATGCGATCTATACAAATCTCGAACCGAATCAAATGATGCGTGGTCAAAGGAAATGATGCTTGAAAAATATTTGCTTTACCTTCCCACAAAACAGATAAAGCTTATCTTTCTTTCTTAATATAAAATATTGTTGAATTGATTTGTTTTGGTTGTTTAAAATATACATGTATAAACAATCCTTTACTAAAATTCTACCTTGCCGATGAGTTACGCTGTGCGGTTAGTGATTTTGCACACATTAAAACACTTATCAGCTTAAAATATAATCCTTTGGATGTTTGTATCAATTTATATATTCTAATACGCGATTAAATGCAAGCGGAATAACTGACCTTCAAGCGCAACAAACATGTTCTTAAATCATGGTAAATGAGGAAATAGTATCATTTATAATTCATCGTTATGTAAGTCAATATTTTAAATCCGCTGTATTAAATCCGTTCCTATTCAAGCTGCTAAAACTTTGATCGGCACTGATCGATATTTCATCCGATCCATAATCTCTTAATACAACGTATAGCTTCTTAACGAGAATGCATACAATACGCAGCTGAAAGTACATGAATATGCATTGATTGATTAAGTACATACGTTGATTATAGTTTAGCAAAACTTGTACATCTACTGCAAAACTTTTATAGGTTCTTACTAATGTGGGCGAATGAGTATTCTATAGAAACGCATGAACGTAATAAAGGTCAAATAAATAGGTTGATCCGCGTTCTGGGAAAACTGGGCTTAATGCATATGCGCAAAGTGTCATCCCAGATTAGTCCGCACAGGCAAGTCATGGACGACACTTTCTTTTTTTAGGGAACTTTTCGTTCAAAGAAGGTCTCTTTTAATCAAAAATCTAGTGAAGGCGGAAATCGTCGTCCCTGATTAGCCTCTGCGAACAGCACAGGCTAATCATGGATGACAGTTTACGCACATGCATAAAGCCTAGTTTTCACAGAGCGAGGCTCGACTGATCAGCCATTCAAGAATCTCTTGTGCATTGGGTAGTCTTGAAGTATGAATTTGGCTCTTATTAACATCAAGTAGTGTCCTGTAATACTAGTATGTAAGATCGCTCACGCTTGTGGAGCGAAATGCAGAGTTCTAATGCAGACATCCGACGCATCATGAGTTGTGTTTCTTGTCCATAAACTGCTATTCTGTCATCACGTCGCGTTTGTACGATGAAGCCACCGAATAAACTCGTTATGGTCAGCTATCTTCAACTAGTATTAATCCGTAAATGTTGATACTAGCATGCTGAATCATTTACAATCCAAGAAATATCATATTTTTTAAAATGGGTTAGAGAAGAGTAAATAAAACGTATGCGCCACTGCTATTGGTGCTGCTGTAGTTGATGGTGCTTCTGTTGATACTGCTGAGTGTGTTTTAATATTTGGTTGTTCTCTCCTATTGGAGTTCGTTCCCGCTGTGAAGCACCAAGTACACTATACCTTGATTAAACATCGCCAGCCAATGACGATTAGATCAGTAGGCTAGGTGCAGCGGTGAATCAAACCTGCGATCTCTTAATTGTAGAACAAGTGTGTTATCAATTACACGGTATCTTATACGAGCACTTCCAGTAATGTCACTTACTAAATGCCCTCAATGGATAAGGCATGGTTTATTGCTCACTTGTGTATGTGCTAAGAACAATGTTATACAGATAATTAACCCAAGTTGTATGCGATAGTTGTCATAAAATCCAAATTATATGGGTGTTCGAATCTATAAGAATGGACAGAATGATAATAATAATAAAAAGAACAGTGAAGAGGAACCCTATAGGATCTTGATCTTTCGTTCTAATCCTTTTTTTAACAACGTGACTCAGGACTCATCTATGTAACTGTATATGCTATGCAAAAGTATACCATGTTTGTTCGTAAAATAAAATATGTTAAAACTAAAAAGAACAGTTTATTCTTTTATCACTTAACGGTTTTCAACGTTGCACGTATTTGATTTTCAGAGCCAGTCGAAAAAACTCTGTAGTAACCAATCTTGCAAACTTCCGTTGTTACCTCCCCATACGGATTAACAGATAGATTTATGCTCCAACCACTCATATCTCTGTGCAGAAGTTTGCAGTGTGCACACACCGGTCTTTACTTTACCGGTCATTACTTTACCGATCCTGACCTAATACGGTTCAAACCGGTGTTTACCGACGTAACCATTTATAGAACGCAGAGGTTGGTAATGTTGTTCGTAGTGTGTAACCTTATATTTTACGCGACTACGTCCCCTGAGTACTCGGTTACGAAAAGGTTATTGACAGAAATTGTGAATATTGTAAGTAGCTGAACTTTTTTTTGCGTTTTCTGGATTTAAAAAATGAATGTTGCTAATTTCATGAATGAAACAAACCAGTGAAATGTTTATGTAATTTACTGACTAGAAAGTTTGTGGAATATTAATAAAGTATTGCCATTTAAAGTAAAAAAATCAGAGAATGTTCTTGAAATCGAACAAATAATTATAAGGTCATGCGAAACCAGCTGTCATTGACAGTTATTGACAGGTTTGTTTGCTTATTGTTTCCTTTTGTGGATTCTCACACTTCATGTTTATTGAGTTATAGAAAAATTATAATGGCTTGGAGGCATTTCATTACAATGTATTACATTTTAATGTCAACTACACAACTCTCGACTAGCCTAGAATTTTCTCAGATTTTTAATAATTTCCAACAGATAGAACATATGAAAATCATTTTTTGCTGAATGGTTCTCTATTTAATATAAGAATATGAAACATTTGATTTGGTGATTGGTTAATTGTTTAATTGTTCCTTTTTTTCTTATTAAACTATTAGAGATTCAAGAAGGAAGTTTAATTTACTTTCTAATTCAGTACCAACATGTTTTACCATAGGAGATTTTGGGGATTGCGATAATGACGTCACGTTTGCACACGCTGTAATTTTGGCCGTCAAAACAGCGGCCATTTCGCTCGACGGTGCTCTTGTTCTTAATTTAAGTGCATTGCCCATTCTTGTCACTAGCAATGTCTGAATGTGCGAAGTGTGACATTTTTCTTGTAGTAGGCCTTATTTATAAATGTTTTTTGGCACACTAGTAGATTTTCATGTGCAGTACATACAACAATGGAGTAATGATAAATTGTACTTAGTTTGCTAGTTGATCTAAACAATTCGAAATTATATTTCAGACCCAGTTATAAAGAAAATGAATGGAACTGGTGTGAACGAACGTGAAACAACTTGACTGCTTCACTTAGTCTTAAGGAATCGTTCTTCCTAGCCTGTCTTCGCCATAAGACTATCACATAGGCGGTGCATCACAACAAGTGTGTTGTGAAGAGTTATGGAAAAGGTGCAGTCTTCTGTTGCATGGTACCAGCAGAAGGTGAGTTGTTTCATATACTAATACAAAAACTCTATTTTTTAATACGTTATTATATTTCAATATAGATGAATTTCTGTAGGTAAAATTCATAAATGTCAAATTTCATATTTGGGCATTACTTGTCCAGACTGTTACTTCATTTATCAGTCATTTAACGTGGGAAAATGCTCAGGATGTGGCTATGGCGTGTCATGCACAAAACCTTTTTCTGTAGCCTAAAGTTCAAGACCACTTAAAGAGGTCTAAGGACAAGTATGATCAAGTAAGGCAATTTGCCACAAATAAACACCATGTGGAGACAATGTGTCACATGCAAACCTGGTTGCAACCTTAAAGGTCACGGTCACTCTTATGGGTCATTGGTCAAATATCGGTATACTTGCAGACATTCTGAAATATAAGTATACATTTCAAAATGTGTAAAGGTACATTAATATAGTCTTAGGACACATTAAAATTAAGGAAAAAAAAAAGGAACCTTATGCCAACTGTGGGTCTCTGCCAAAGTGCCTTAACAAAATCCTGTGGAAAGGTCTGGATTGTATTTAGGGGTAGGAAGTTCAAGGTCACAGTAAATACAAAATAGAAAAGTTTCCTGTACAAAAATTGAATTTGGATGGGCTTATAATTGCTCTCAAACTGTTTGTAGGTAGCTTACATGCAGACCCAACTTGGAATTGCAAAATTATTACAATTGAAGTCTGCTTATAAGACCACGAAACCTTTTGTTACTATATCGAGGAAACTTTCATTTAAAACGTGTGAAAACAATTGGTTTAAATTTCAGTTTGTTTTAATAGAAAATGGGAAGCAATGATGTTTTTTGTTGAGTGAATGAGCTAATTATTATACTGATAATGGTTAATGATAAATTATATTTCTTTCATACAAAAATGTACTTGTAATATTAATTCATCTTATTCATTATATTACTTTCAATAACTTCCATATATAAGGTAAGTTAATCGATCCATCAAAGTTACCGCTCCACTTTTAATTTCCAAAACAATTGGGCATAAAAATCCCAAACAGTCATCGTTCCTGTTTAAATGATTTGACTGAGAAGCACGCTTGGATCCATTTGTACAAGCCTTAGGTGTATGCTTTTGCTAAATACAGTCAATACATTAATAAAATAAAGCAGTTGTTAACAATGATAATAAGAGAAGAAACATATACATCTTAATTTATTAATCAAATTTGCGGCCCCAATAATTAGAAGCTTCCGACATACCTTATTAAGTTTATGTTTTACATTTAATTAAAAAAAAGTGCACCCATTTATAAAAAAATAAAATAAAATGCACCAATTCACCTTATTATACCCCTCCTTTAAACATTTGTATATAGACATTANATCGTCATAAATGTTCAAGATTATTATTTTTTTAAGTGATGTTGTAACTTGATTGGATTATCGGATAAATGTGTACATTAGAAAAGCGATACGATTCGGTTTATATGCATGTATTTGCGGATTACAACACAGCATGGCAATACACAGGACCTATATTATAGGCTATACTATACGTGTTTTTATAGCCCCCTGCAATAAATGTGCTCAAAACTTATAACGCGGATCCGTTTATAAGGCTGTTGCATGGCTTGGACCCCGTCATCCGCGTTATATTGGAGTTACAGTGTACATCTAAATTTATTAATTAAATTTGCGGCCCCAATAATTAGAAGCTTCCAACATACCTTATTAAGTTTATGTTTTACATTTAATTAAAAAAACTGCACCCATTTATAAAAAAATAAAATAAAATTCACCAATTCACCTTATTATACCCCTCCTTTAAACATTTGTATAGACATTACTGAACAAAAATATGAATTGTGTCTATATTTGGAAGATTTTTATCTGAATAATCCAGAAACTGAATATAATCTCTGTGTCATTCATGAAATTGATATAACTTGCTTTCACACTGACTGTGACCTGATACAACTTACTAAATGATAGTGAATTTGACCGCATTCCTTTCACCTTGCAATGACCATGTAAATGAAAACTTCCAATAACACACTGATAAAAGATTGAATGAACTCTCTATTGGGATTGGTGTCTCTGCGTGACTTTTGCTGCATGATATTGGTAAATAAACCAGTTTATTAACCATGATATTGAGTAACCATTCTTTATGTTCTGGGTAAACAGAATTTTCAATGAGCTCATGATATAGTTAATATCCATTACTTCCTGTTTTTTTTTCCAAACATAATTGAGCTATATTAAGAAGTAAGGTCACCCTTTGCTTATTTTTCTTAAAGAAAACCTCATTGAAATAATAACATAACCTGTTGGGGTACAGCTTTTACTGCTATTCAATCCTTCACATTTTTCATAGATGACCTTGACTTACTGAAGGTTTAACCCTTTGCATGCTGGGAAATTTGTCGTCTGCTAAAATGTTGTCTGCTAAATTTCTAAAATTAGCATTTTCTTCGATTTTTTTTCAAAGAATACTATCAGAATAGCAAACAGTTTGGATCCTGATGAGACGCCACGTTCTGTGGCGTCTCATCTGGATCCAAACTGTTTGCAAAGGCCTTCAAAATCCGGTTCCAGCGCTCAAAGGGTTAAATAGCATATTTACAAACTTTTCTTGTTGTGAGTAACAGGAATATTGTCTAAAAATGGATGTTATTTATTAAAACTCTGTTTTGCTTTATTTTAAATTTAATTTACGATTTATTCAGAGTAATATGGATTGTATTTTTTTTTTATGCACAATTGTATACATGAATGTTTAAAGACTGTCGTCTATTTAAATGAGCTGCGCTCTGGGAAAAGGGGTCTTAACCCTTCGAGCGCTGGAACCGGATTTTGAAGGCCTTTGCAAACAGTTTGGATCCAGATGAGACGCCACAAAACGTGGCTTCTAATCAGGATCCAAACTGTTTGCTATTCTGATAGCATTCTTTGAAAAAAAATCGAAGAAAATGCTAATTTTAGAAATTTAGCAGACAACATTTTAGCAGACGACAAATTTCCCAGCATGCAAAGGGTTAATGCATGTGCGCAAAGTGCCAGATTAGCCTTTGCAGTCCGCACAGGCTTATCAGGGATGACACTTTCTCTTACCTGGATTTTCACTAAGAAGAGATATCCTTAAAATGTTAATACAATTTAAGTGGAAAATGTTGTCCTTAATTAGTCTGTGCACCATTAAACTTGGTTTTCCCAGAGCACGACTCAAATGGAATTTGCATGTGCCAAATGTTTTTATGGTAGCAATTCTTAAATATATTTAAGCTTAACTCTTTCAGTGCTGGAACCGGATTTTGAAGGCCTTTGCAAACAGTTTGGATCCAGATGAGAACGCCACAAAACGTGGCGTCTCATCAGGATCCAAACTGTTTGCTATTCTGATAGTATTCTTTGAAAAAAAAATCGAAGAAAATGCTAATTTTAGAAATTCTGCAGACGACATTTTAGCAGACGACAAATTTCCCAGCATGCAAAGGGTTAAGCCTAAACGTCTGTGTCAGGTTAATGTTGCTTTATGTTAACCTGGGAGATATGCACTACAAAAATACAAAAACACAATGCCATAGGAAATGTTAAGGAGTAGAGGTTTTGTCACAGGACTTCCTAAATTTCTGCCATGGAAGGTCCAAACCTTTTTAAAATCTAGGTCGTGAATGTTCCATCTTGTAAGAATGAACAAGGTAAAACAGAGGTTTAAAGAATATGAACAGATACCTCTTTCACAGATGAATAATGTCATATACTACACATAATAAAAAAAAGAGACCTTAAGCAGGAATTTATTGATCGGAAATGTTCACAACTTATTTTCTGAAGTACTTACTTCTGGTATGCATATAAAATTATAATTTAGGAAAATAGGGGTTTTCTGTTTACTTCTACCTAATAACTTGTTCTTTGTTGGCAAGTATGCAAAATCTGGATGTTATTTTCATGGGTATTGTTCAGTTGCTCCAATTGTTGAGCATTCTAAAGGTAGCTACAATTCTCTAACATGTGAAGTATGGCAGCAGTGGTTTATTACACCAAGGTGTAGTACATGTATCTGGTACTGAATGTACTCTTGCATAATGTATGTGGTACGCATTCATAAGTCATGTGGTACTGGTTTATGTTTTGCTGGAATCAGTGCCAGGTAATTAATGAAGGAGATAATTAATGAACTCAACATGAGGGTGTGAAAGTCGGTCAAAGCCACTCAAAGTAGGGCTACGTAACAAGATTATAGAATCAGGTCACCCATATTTTTGTAAATTTGAGTTGCCCTAAATTATAAGTGTTTCACAGGTACCCCTACAAAAATGCAAAGATCAAGCGGTTTTTGATATTTTTAGGGATCTTGCATGAGTTGTCATATCATACCATATTTTCTTAAACGAGTTCAGGAATTTTGTTAGTAAGCGAGCCTATGGCGAGCTTACTAACGAATTTCCTGGACGAGTTTAATAAAATATGGTATGATATGACAACGAGTGTCAGATCTTTTTTATCACATGCTTTTAAATGAGCNAATTTTAGAAACTCAGCAGACCACATTTTAGCAGACGACAAATTTCCCAGCATGCAAAGGGTTAATGAAGGAGATAATTAATGAACTTAACATGAGGGTGTAAAAGTCGGTCAAAGCCACTCAAAGCAGGGCTACGTAACAAGATTATAGAATCAGGTCACCCATATTTTTGTAAATTTTAGTTGCCCTAAATTTCATGTTTTTCACAGGTACCCCTACAAAAATGCGAAGATCAAGCGGTTTTTGATATTTTTAGGGATCTGGTATGAGTTGTCATATCATACCATATTTTATTAAACGAGTTCAGGAATTTTGTTAGTAAGCGAGCCTATGGCGAGCTTACTAACAAATTTCCTGGACGAGTTTAATAAAATATGGTATATGACAACGAGTGTCAGATCTTTTTTATCACATGCAAGTTAAATAAATATTAACGCAAACATAATGATAAATCCCGAATGTTGTTTACATTTCGTGACGTCATTTGCATTGCAACGTCATTTCAGCAAAATAACAAAATGCGATTGGTCAATAAACGAAAACTAAGCCAATGAAAACGTCTAAAAGTATATTACGCACGTGTAATATAAAAATATATGTACTGGTTATATTACATGGGAAACAGGGTATGGCATGTGATAAATATTTATCCCATGCCCACACATATTGACTGATTAATGTTAAAAACATTATGATCAATGCATTTTGTAACAGCAAGCATCAACATGGTGACTAACCCTTTGAGCGCTGGAACCGGATTTTAAAGGTCTTTGCAAACAGTTTGGATCCTGATGAGACGCCACAGAACGTGGCGTCTCATCAGGATCCAAACTGTTGGCTATTCTGATAGTATTCTTTGAAAAAAAATCGAAGAAAATGCTAATTTTAGAAATTCAGCAGACGACATTTGAGCAGACGACAAATTTCCCAGCATGCAAAGGGCTAACCATGTTGACATTCAGCCTAGCACATATTACAAAATATAGGCGTGGACTGATATTAAAATGTGATCGCCCAATCAAGCTAGTATTTCAGATATCATATTTGCCTGTATAAAAATTCTAGTTGCCAACTCAATGTGGCTTAATTTTACACCCCTGCATAATTAGTAAATATTTCTGTATCGAAAAAGCATTAATATACAAATGGAATCCACTTTTTTAAGGTCATGATAAAAAACCTTAGCTATGGAATTATTGCAATTTTAAGGAATGACATACATTAAACACTCTGAATAATAATTACTTCATCAAAAGCGGAAAGATTTATAAGGAAGAAATCAACAGTCGAGGATTGAATGTGCAAATATTGTTGTTTGATATATGAGTTTCATGAGTCTAAAAACTAGGTCACCAGAAAAAATGTGTAACCACTCTATATGCCAAATTAATTACTCAATCTTGATGAAACGTTGACAGAATGTTGATCTTAAAAATATCAAGCCAAGTTTGAATCTGGGTCACAAGCATCCAAAAACTAGGTCCAAAAAACCTTGTTACCACTGTAGAAGCCACATGCATGCCTCAAGGGCGAATTTGATAAAAAATTTACAACAATTGATAAATGATGAATACATCTCGGGTCGCCACCTTGGAATGGTCAATGCAAACAGTGCCAAACACACATTGGGGGCTTAAGGAGGAGCTCCAAACCTCACTCTTGGCCTAGAATTATTATGANTCTGTAGGCTAAAACACCAGAACCGGAACTTTCTGAGGCGCAAAGAAAATTAAACCAAAACTGGTATCAACTTCATCTCATCTTAATTAAAATCTAAAGAGACATATCATCATATAGATTTTACATTCACATCATCAGCATGCAATGCAGGAAGAAGCCGAAATAAGGTTGTAAATTACAATTTACAAAGCTTGGTTGTGTATGTTTATCTATGGCCACATAAAATAGTACAAGTTAAATAGTTTCAAACAAGTTAAATTGTTTCAAATAAATGAAATTATTACAGCCAGTAAACCATTTAAATATTTTATTTATCAAAAACTGAAATTATAATTGTTTTATATTATGCACATTTTCTTTAAGAGCAACGCAATATTTTGTGTGTGATTGTTTTTCAGTAAAGGTGCTGTGCAGTGTATGAGGTTGGGTTTGCACTAATCGCCTCTGATTTTTGTCTATTTTTAGATTGGATCGTACGACAGACAACTGTGGGAGCAGTCCGTCGAACAGAAAGTTTTAAAGGTTGGTGGGCAGTGTTTTTTTTTGTTCAAAGTTGGGGCCGGGATTCGGCCCTTTCCAATGGAAAAAAAGTACATATTTCTCCCAAATGGGACCTTAAAATTCCCAATTGAAGGTTTCCACAAACAAAAAGATTTTTTTTTTTTTAGATATCAACATTTAGTTCATCCCACATCCAGCTCTAAAATTTGAACCTTTTAAATATAATATTGAAAACACTTTTATTCTCAATTTTGAAGCATTTGTTAGCAAAACTACGACACCAATAATTTCCCAATTTTAGTAAAAATGCACGATTTTTTCAAATCCAAAGGAACCCGACCTCATTCCCAAAATGATGTTAAAAAAGCACTGGTGGGGAAAATGTAAGCAATGATCCCAAATAGCCTGTGTGGATCATTTGAAGTGTCTATTGCGTAGTATTAAATGGTTATTTTTTTTCCTCACCTGAACACAGAGTGCTCATGGAGAAATATTATTAACCCTTTGAGTGCTGGAACCGGATTTTGAAGGTCTTTGCAAACAGTTTGGATCCAGATGAGACGCCACAGAACGTGGCGTCTCATCAGGATCCAAACTGTTTGCTATTCTGATAGTGGTCTAAGAAAAAAAAAATCAAAGAAATGCTTATTTTAGAAATTCAGCAGACGAGATTTTAGCAGACAACAAATTTCCCAGCATGCAAAGGGTTAATCCCTTTTATTGGGCTTGAGCTTGTACATGAGTGTGTGTGTTTCGTTTGAACTTTTCATCCAAACAACAATTCTCCCTAAATTCATGGCACATTTTTACTAACCTTCACAAAAATTATCTTTAAAATCTTTTTGTAAAACGGTGAAGCTTAGAGGTTCACTTTTGATATATCCCCATATATATCTTACTGTTCTCTGCAAACAATTCCAGTTATGTTTCACTTTCCGCAACTAATTACTAAAAATCATGATTTTGATGGTCAAAATATCAATTATCTTTTGGCATGCATGTAAAATAAAGGTAATTCAAATACAGTGAAAATGTTTATGTTTACGTTCAATTTATATGGCCTCATGCCGCCAATTCTTCAATAATCACCGCAGGTTTTCATTTCATTAATAATTGAGTTCAACATAGGTGTCAATGGCTTTGGTTCATATCCATTATTTAATTGCTTATGTGGTCAGTTACATTTCTTTTATGAAGAGAAAGATTTACTTATGAGGTCAGTTACATTTCCTTTATGAAGAGAAACATATGAAGTACTTTTCTACAACTGTGAGTGATTTCTGAATTCCATTTACAAAGTACTTGAATTAACTAATATTTTCTTCCTTATAAACCAGCAGGTAGTAACACATTTGGTGTGATTTCTCTATGTTCCCATCACTGAGATATACATACATTTGCTATTATTTAGCTATACATTTTAAACTAGGCACTTTGCAAAACGCATATAAGTAAAGTAAATCATTCCTTGCCTATATGTCACATGAAATCAGAAAATACAAATCGGTATAAATTGATTTTAGCTAATAATTAGCAACAATGATTAAAAATGTATTCCAAATACATGGTATCTTAAAGAATAAACCTTTGGTGGTCGTCGTGGCAATATGGATATGGTGTCGGCCTAGTGATCGGGAGGTCATGGGTTTGATCCCCACTGTGGGGGGCATTTTTTAGATCTCCCCCAAAGACACTAAGTACTGGTTCTAGGCCCAGGAAACGGACTCGAGAGCGTTTCAATTAGCATGAGGCTTTCGCTGCAATCGAGCTAAAATAAAGAGGTTTAAACTTATGACCTTTTGATGGTCAAATATAGATGTCAAATAAAAAATAACAAGAAAATCACTAATGCCTAATTTCAGAGCATAAATTTTCTCTCCGTGTTCATGTATAAATTCTTTCAATGTACATGTAAATCACTACTGTCCTGTTGCTGAATTTCAGAACATCAGACATGCCTCTTTCTTCAACTAGTTACTAGAAATCATGATTTGTATTGGTCAAAATATAAATGTTCTCTCATAGTACATGACTGTATATCACTGATGCCCTGTTGCTGCATTCCAGAACATCAAGCATGCCCCGCGCCGTGTTGTGAAGCCTAAGACCGAGTTAATAGACGTAGATCTAGTGCGCGGGTCCACATTCTCCAAGGCCAAGCCGCAGGTGCCATGGACGTACATAACGCTGAAAACATTCAGTCGGGTCATCTTCTTCCCCCTGCATTACAGATGGTAGGGTGGTTTTATGTGTGATTTTTGTAAGGGCATACAATGTACATGACTATTAAATTAATTTGAGATTTGAATATCAATTATGATATTCGCCTGCCCTAAGGGTGACTTGTTTTCTTCAACGGACATGGTAAAAACCATCTTCCAGCTATAATCCCTCTATAATCACAATCTAAATTCAGGTGAGCTATTTAAGGCCATCGTGGCCCTCTAATTTTATTATCCCCCTCCAAAGGCGGAGGGATACTGTTTTGGCGTTGTCCGTCCGTCCGGCACTTTTCTGTCCGGAGCCATATCTTGAAAGTGCTTTTGCGGATTTGATTGAAACTTGGTATGAGTATTTATATGGATAAGAGGATGATGCACGCCAAATGGCATTGTACACCATCTGTTAATAACGGACTTATGGCCCTTTGTATATATTCTGTGTCAATGAAGCATGTGGGGGTATACGTCACGTCTGTGACAAAGCTCTAGTTTGGCGGGGGATATCAATTCAACGAATTTGCTTGTTGAAATATTATTTGTTTGACTGTTATTGTTTTGGCTGCACATATAAACTAATAATTGTAAAAAAAATACGGTATTTTAGAACTTTTCTTTTTTCGTCATTCGTGGTTTACAGTCCCTTTAATGCGTTCAATTGCATGCTTAATCGTTTATCTGTAAAAATGTGATCAATAAACACAATGTTAGTGCAAGAAGATATTAATTGAATTATATTGAACTTTTATTCTGTGACATGCTTAAAGCCCAACCAAAAACGTTATGTTTGTTATTTGTTGTTTAACCTTTAAAGTGAAGTTATGGTACATGTATGTTTCTTGGGGTTATAATCAGGACAATAACAATAACCTGATTAGAAACATTCTCTAAAGGGATTAAACCTTAGTCATGTATGTTTAACATTTTAAGAGAAGTTATGGTACATATACATTTCTTGGGGTTATACTCAGACACAGATGATTGCTGGATAAATACCTGATTAGAAATGTTCTGTTTAACCTTAAAGCCGGCCGAGTTGATATTTCTCACAACAATTTGGTTTTCTCAACTGACCAGAATTGATCAGTATTTGTAAGAAACATTCTTAAGTTTAACTCTTCCATACTGATTTTTGCAAAAATTGTGCCAAAAAATGCCAAAAGCATCAACAATACGAAACCTAATCAGGTACATAGCGGAATCCTCAAGACTATTATTAACCTGTAACGTATGCACGCTTTGGTCACGTGAGCGCCGATTTCAAGTGATTTCCACTTCTGCGCTTTTCAAAACAAAGAAGAACTACTAAATAACACGGTTTCTCAAATGGCGTTGTAAACAATGATGCAAGGGTCACGTGGTTTTACATGTGACCCGCGCATGTTTAAATTTAGATCATTTCTGTCCATGGACAGAAATTGAAAAGCCCTATCTTTGTACTGAATTTGGGCATTTCTTGGCCGATTTTGACCATTTTTTTTGCACAACTGACATAGATACCATCACATTTTGACTCATTATCACTTTTTTGCGACACATAACAACAATGGGGAAATATACCAACATCAACTCGGTCGGCTTTAAGTCTCGTTTGTTTAACATTTAAAGAGAAGTTATAGTACAGGTATATTTCCTGGGGTTATAATATAAGATAATTGCCGGATAATTACCGGATTAAAAAATAAATTCTTTAATAAGGATTTAACTTAAGTCATGACCTTTAAAAACCTATGTAGTAGGATAATGAAAAATAAATCTTTTGTTGATGTCTGATTTTGTAAGTCACAATTATTGATCAGAATCTATTGATGCAGGAGACATAGAGCTATTGACCCGTCTGTTCGTCCTTCTTGCAGTCTGTCAGTAAAAGGTTAATCCAAAATGACATGTTTCTTAGTACATCAATATTGCTTCCTTCAAGCTTTGATTCTTGAATTGATTATGTCTTTGAATACTATCAACACATGACCTCATTTTGACCTAAACATTGACATACTTATGTTCTTAGACGGATTCAGAAGATCCAATTCTTGGTTAACCAAAAACGACGCTTTGTGTATAACATCAATACTGCTAGCTCCAATGCTTGAACACTCAACACACTCACATCACCTGACCTCGTTTAGACCTTGACATTGACCTGAGAAGATCAGAATTATTGTTTAACCCATAGTGACTGTTCAATTAACACAAATACTACTTACTTAAAAGCTTTGATACTTCCATTTATCACTCAAAACACTCATCACATCACCTGACCTCGTTTTGACCTTAACAATTTCCTACTTTTGGACTAGGACTGATTCAAATTGGCCAATGAATAAATACTGACAATGCTTCCACTGTGTGCATGAGGAGCAACTTGTTCCTAACAAAAATGGACTTATTTTAGGAAAGCAAAATATAGTGATTATAAAATCCCCACTATCTGTTTTGCTTTCCAATGGCAGATGGATGCACAAGACACCATATCTGTTCATACACATTTTATTAACAAACTGACTAAGGAATATTATCAAAAAGAATATACTGGTAATCTAGCATCGAGTACCCATAAGCAGTGCTCATGTTTGCTTTTCTACATGTAGCTAGTTGCAGCATACATTATTGCTGTTCATTTGAGTTTCACTGTGTAAACAGATAATTGCATCTGACATCATGACCAGTGCCGGATTAAGCACCGTGGGGCCCATAGACAGTTAAACTTTTGGGGTCCACATCCCAGCCCCTAATCGGCCTAGTGCCTACTAGAACACCTGTGCCAATTAGATTTCACTCGTTTAAATTAGCCTACCAGTGCCAAGGCTGGCAAGAGATAAAATGTGACAATGTCCTTTTATAAAATGTCATTATAATACTGTAATGCCAATACAACATTATAATTATTATATTAAGAATTTAAGAAAACAATCACTATAGTAAGTACAAAAATATCTTTCGTCACAGTCTTATGGGGCCCCTAAAAGTCGCAGGGCCAATAGGCAGTTGCCTACTCTGCCTAATGGGTAATCCGGGACTGATCATGACTGTTAATGTGTTTTCACTGTAAAACTTTCTACATTGCAGGTGGGTGCAGCAGACATCATGGCTGTTCATGGTGTTCCTGATGGTACTCTACTCCATGCAGATCGTGTCCTTCGTTGTGTTCTTCTTCAATGTGAGCGAGCAGTTGATGCAGGATGTATGTTCATTTTCATTCATTCGCTTTAAAAGATATTGTATAGCTTAGCTTAAACCTATTTATTTTAGCTCGATTGCATCGAAAGCCTAAGGCTTATTGAAATGCTGTCGAGTCGGTTTCCTGGGACTAAGAACCAGTACTTGGTGTCTTTGGGGGAGATCGAATGAACGTTTCCACAGTGGGGATCCAACCCGTGACCTCCCGGTCGCTAGGTTGACACCATATCCACTTTGCCACGGCGACCATTCATTTGCTCAACCAAAACCGAATGCAGCTATAGGAAACAATTCAAGCATACAATTTATATATGCGTATTGAGTTCACAGGCGCTAGGTCAATGTTGTCAAGCTATACATTAATTAAAATGTAATCATAATTTCTTCATTTATATGCTTTGCTGTTAAGTTTTATAGGAGTTAATTTTCATTTCATTTGATCATATTAAATACTTGAAAAAAAAAATAAAAAATTATGTTTTCTTCTGTTTCATTGATTTCTAATTGTGTGCTGCAGGTGTTTCTCCCATAATTCCTATTGTTTTATCACATATTTCGCTGCGTGCCCAAGCAGTGTTTTTCACCATTTTGGGAATGAGGCCGGGTCCCTTTGGATTGGGAAAACTCACGGCGTTTTGACTAAAATTGGGAAATTAGTGTTGCTGTTGTTTTGCTAACAAATGCTTAAAAATTGAGATTAAAAGTGTTTCAACATTATATTAACTAAGGTTCAAATTAAAAAGCTGGATGGGAGATGAACTTAATGTAAAGATCCAAAAAAAAATAATTTTTTTTTTGGAAATCTTTTATCGGGAATTTTAAGGTCCCATTCGGGAAAAATATATTCTTTTTCGATTTGGAATGGTCCTTCAACAGGCCCCAAATTTGAACAAAAAAACCCACTGACCACATACCTCCCATTGTGTGTCCCCAGGAGCAGTCGCTCAGTGAGGTGGTGGTCCCGTTCATCCTGATGGTGCTGCTGGGACTGATCCACTCACAGACCATCCTCACCCATCTACGCCCACCAGTACGAGACAACAAACGGTAGGTCAACACTCAGTGCTGCGCATGAATACTGATATATGTATATGAGTCCCACTCTGGTAACACAAGGTTTAACCCTTTGCATGCTGGGAAATTTGTCGTCTGCTAAAATGTCGTCTGCTGATTTTCTTAAATTAGCATTTTCTTCGATTTTTTTTTTAAGACCACTATCAGAATAGCAAACAGTTTGGATCCTGATGAGACGCCACGTTCTGTGGCGTCTCATCTGGATCCAAACTGTTTGCAAAGGCCTTCAAAATCCGGTTCCAGCGCNTTATAGGATTTAATTTTCATTTCATTCGATCATATTAAATACTTTAAAAAAATAAAAATATTTATGTTTTCTTCTGTTTCATTGATATCCAATTGTGTGCTGCAGGTGTTTCTCCCATAATTCCCGTTGTTTTATCACATATTTTGCTGCGTGCCCAAGCAGTGTTTTTCACCATTTTGGGAATGGGGCCGGGTCCCTTTGGATTGGAAAAATTCGCTGCGTTTTGATTAAAATTGGGAAATGAGTGTTGCTGTTGTTTTGCTAACAAATGCTTAAAAATTGAGATTAAAAGTTTATAAACATTATATTAACTAAGGTTCAAATCATAAAGCTGGATGGGAGATGAACTTAATGTAAAGATCCAAAAAAAAATATTTTTTTTTTTGGAAATCTTTTATCGGGAATTTTAAGGTCCCATTCGGGAAAAATATATTCTATTTCCATTGGGAATGGTCCTTCAACAGGCCCCAAATTTGAACAAAAAAAAACACTGAACACATACCTCCCATTGTGTGTCCCCAGGAGCAGTCGCTCAGTGAGGTGGTGGTCCCATTCATCCTGATGGTGCTGCTGGGACTCATCCACTCACAGACCATCCTCACCCATCTACGCCCACCTGTACGAGACAACAAACGGTAGGTCAACACTCAGTGCTGTGCATGAATACCCCTTTGAGCGCTGGAACCGGATTTTGAAGGCCTTTGCAAACAGTTTGGATCCAGATGAGACGCCACAGAATGTGGCGTCTCATCAGGATCCAAACTGTTTGCTATTCTGATAGTGGTGTTTGAAAAAAAGTGAAGAAAATTATGATCTAAGAAATTCAGCAGACAACATTTTAGCAGACAACAAATTTCCCAGCATGCAAAGGGATAATGCATGTGCGAAGAGTGTCATCACAGATTAGCCTGTGCAGTCCACACAGGCTTATCAGGGATGACACATTCAGCCTTCACTGGATTTTTGCTAAGAAAAGACTTCCTTTAAATGAAAATGCCCATTTAAGCGGAAAGTGTCAACCCTAATTAGCCTGTGCGGACTGCACAGGCTTATCTTGGACGACACTTAACGCACAAACATTAAGCCCCATTTTACGAGAGCCCGACTCATATTTATATATATTAGACTAGTGGTGCTTACATTGTATTTCAGACCAGGAAAAATCTGTTCAGTAGTTTATCACTTAGAGCTGCCAGTCAATGAACTAAGCAGTTGGATTAAGCAAGCCTGAATTGTTATATTATTTTTGGAAACTAAGAAAATGTTACAAGTCTGGTTTAAAGTTTACTCGTGTGGGCTTTTGCTTATTTTGATCACTGTGTTACCTTACTTGTGCTTATGTATATATTCATGTGAAAAATTGCAAAATCATCATAATATTGGAGATCAACTTTAAATTTAAAATCTACTTGACCAGTCAATCTTGTGCCCTAAAATTGTATTTGTGCAGACTAAAAATTTACTTGTCAAGATGTTAAGAATTAAATTAAGAATGTCCCCGTATGTTGCTTCTTATTCTTTCAATATAATGAACACAAACCCATGTTGCAAAATGACTTCCATTATACTCAAAATAATGTCACAACAGCTATAGGAGCCATAATAGTTAAACAGACATATATTGTGTACACACAAATGAATATTGAACAAACATATTCACTATTATCAAAAGCAAACACCTGACATTAATAAACTGGAAGTGAGAATACTGTAAAATTAAATAAAGAACCTAACGGCAAAAGTGCTTGCAATAAGACTTATGTTTATCTTCCTTGTTAACAGACAGACTACCTCAGGCTGTTTAGTTTAAATGTCAATATTAAGTGTTGGATGGAAATTCCAGCCAGATTACTCGATTTTGTAAACTAATTTTCTTGCTACATTTGATGTTTATTAGAGAAAAAGAATGACTTCTTTCACTTGTCCAGTCGATCTAGCAGATTCTTTTTTTTAACTTGTCTGTACATTGGTACGCTGGATATTACCGTAAACGTTGAGTCCTGCATTTAAAATATTTCATACTTATTTTGGTAGATTAAGTGATAGCGAGGATATCCTTGACTTCTTGCACATGTAAGTGAGGCTGGCAGAGTCACCCTCACCCTTCTCATCCCTAAGTTTGTCCTAAGTTTGGTCCTATGTTTGCTAGGAATGGCTGCAAAATCAGTTGTATTTTTCCCGATTGATTGCCAATTACACATTCTGACATAATGCATCGTTTTGAGCATATTTTGGCACCACATTTGTGCATCTGTGCTGCATGAAGCATTCATTTTTTTTATTACAAATTTGCTGTAATAATAGATTATTATTATGTAGTTTTCTTGAAAGAGTTTTTCCTGCATTAGATGCCAGATTTAGTATCATATGGTATTCAACAAATTATTGTCTTGTGTATACATGACAGAAGATAATTCATTATAAAAGAAGAAATTAGGATTTAATTACCTGAAATGCAAGTTTATGTCTCATCTGTCCAACAATTTTTAATAAAGTTTGTATTGTTTATGCAAATTCAAGAAAAGGGGGTTGCTTTCTGTTTTGTCTGTCTGACATGAAAGCTGTACCTAATTATTTGCTCGGCTGTTTTCGAAGAAAACCTGAGGTATTGTCATAGCCAGCTCGTCGTCACGCGTCTGCCATCCGCGTCCGCCGTCCACGATTGCCATAACTTTTGCAATATTGAAGATAGCAACTTGATATTTTGCATACATGTGTATCTAATGGAGCTGCTCATTTTGAGTGGTGAAAGGTCACTGTCAAAGGTCAAAAGAACATTTTTTTTTTTTCCAAAACTGCACCCGCAGCCGAGCGTTTGCATCCGCTCTGCGGTGCTCTTGTTATTTTATTATTTTGATTTTAACATCATTATCAAGCTTTAAGTATTTCTTGTCTATTATTCTTTATAAGATATGCAAGCAACTCGTGTATGCTGTCACTTTACTTATTTTCTTTCCATTTTTGTATTCATGGCAAATGTATCAATGACGGTACTTTGCACATCTTAAATTGTGTCATTTTTTATTTGTTAATAACCTATATCATTTTCCAGTTATCTTTTCTATAACATTTCACAATAAGGTTTGGTTATTGTTGTGCTTGTTATGATACTTTACATAACATTCTGCTTTTTGTGAATTTCATAATATAAACACTTGTTTAATCGGCAAAAAAGATGGATGTTAATGTTAATGATGTTAATTTCCACTCATTTTAGTTGAACAGTTTTTACCATATTATCATCTGAAATGAAAATAATTTCAGTTGGCAGAATGTCTGGTCCAAGTTTAATAATCAGTTAATGGTCTACGAAGCGACATAGTTATTCCCTTTGATTATGTTTACATTGTAGCCATTCTGACTATAAGCACATGTCTCAAAAGTTTCCTACGTACACCAATTTTGATATTCTTAACCTTTTAAGTGCTGGAACTGAATTTTGAAGGCCTTTGCAAACAGTTTGGATCCAGATGAGACGCCACAGAACGTCTCATTAGGATCCAAATTGTTTGCTATTCTGATAGTATTCTTTGAAAAAAAATGGAAGAAAATGCTAATTTTAGAAATTCAGCAGACAACATTTTAGTAGACGACAAATATCCCAGCATGCAAAGGGTTAAGAATGCTTCCTTTGGTTCAGGCATACATTGGCCTGTTTTCAATTGTTAGACTAAAGAATAAAGAATTGATTTAGGTCCAAGCAAAATGGTGTTCAGCGTTTGAATATAAACAGGCTACAAATGTTGATTAAATCATAGATAGATTGTTTAAAATGAAGAATTTTGAAGTTTGAGGTATTGAATTCAATGTCATATAAAACTGTATTGTACTGTAGAAACAAAACAGTTTAACCCTTTGAGCGCTGGAACCGGATTTTGAAGGCCTTTGCAAACAGTTTGGATCCAGATGAGACGCCACAGAACGTGGCGTCTCATCAGGATCCAAACTGTGCGCTATTCTGATAGTATTCTTTGAAAAAAAAATCGAAGTAAATGCTAATTTAAGAAATTTAGCAGACAACATTTTAGCAGACGACAAATTTCGCAGCATGCAAAGGGTTAAAGAATATTCTTTATGTTTAGATGTAACTCTATGAATTGGTAGGTGAATCCGATCCCTGTTTAAGAAAGAACCTTTGTTCGAACTATCAAAAATGTTTTCTGACCTAACCTGTATTATTTTTCACAATGGTATATTATATGTGACCTAATCTTTATACTTTTTCACAAAGGTACATTAATAATAATTGTTCTCTTCTTACAATAAGCAATTAAGTGTCATGCCATATCATCCCAGTGTTAATCTGATTATCATATGCAAGATAATCAAGCCTTACCCATTTACCCCTTTTGTTCCTTTTTACTGAAAATACATTTGGCCATCAATATAACCTGAGCCCATTTTGTATGGTGACACCAAATACCAATTTTCTTTAACAATGTGTTTATGTTACCCAGTCTTGGTTCTGAAAAAACCCATTCAGAATGGAGTGTGTGCCAGTTTTGAATACAATTAAACTGTATTAAGTTAAAAGCATTATGAATGCTAATTTTAGCTTAACTGAGCACAATGTGCTCATCGTGAGATTTTGTAATCGCCTTTTGTCTGTCGTTTTGTCATCAACATTTACCGTGTTAACACTCTAGATGCCACATTTATTGTGTAATCTTCATGAAACTTAATCAGAACATTTGTCCAAATTATTTCTTGGTCAAGATTGAAACCGGGTGATGTGAGGTAAAAAGCTACGTCATTTGTACAAATTTAAGAAATAGCTTGTTAACACTCTAGAAGTCACATTTCAAGTCAAAATTTCCTGAAACATGGTCAGTTCTTATATTTATGTTTCATAAAGAACTTTGATTATTCTGAACCCCACCGTCGGTGAATAGTTTAGTTCCATTGGGTCTCATGTGAGTGCCTTAGGGCCCATGGTCCTCTAGGTGTAATTATTAAGGCTGTTAAACACCTGATACACTGATATCAATTTCAGATATATTACCAACCCATGCGAAAGACGTCGGACCGCGGACAAATCCGATAAAATATTACGAGGTCGGATAATATTTCCGAAATTGTCGGACCTCGTGTCCGACAAAAAAAACAACAATATGTAAAACTTTCATTAAAAATGAACACAAAACAAGAAATATGTACAAAAAAAAAAGAAAAAAAAAGGACTTATTTATGTTTATTTTACATCGATAGATTATTTAACTTTAAAATAATATTTACCAACCCAGTCAAACTGGCTGTCTTTGCTGGTGACGTAACATACTCCAAGCGCGATTCTTAGAAGCAGTAAAATATTGCACCTTGTTTCATGACGTAGGCAAAACATCATTGAGTGGTTGAATTGAATTTTACTGGTTTTGATTGTTGTGATGATCGTAAATTGAAAGCGGGGAACCACACGACCCTCGCCTGTCCCGTGTCAAGATTTACTTAACATTGTGAACGTCATTATAAAACGTATTAATAATAAAAAAAATTCTACAAAAGGTATTTTCAATTCTTTGGTTAAAGAAGAACGAGGTTCGATAAAATCTCGTGAGGTCCGACAAATTTTAAAAGTTATCGGACAAGACAAGACAAGATTTTTTCGTCTTTCGCATGGGTTGTATATTACTATTTGTTGAGAGTAGAATGTCTAAAACTATGACTCATCCAGTAATACTGCATTGAATTCAGCGATTTAAGACATTAAGACAGGTATGATGTTGGTTGCGTAACTTATACAGACAACTTTAACTGAATGAGTGACTGAATAAGAAATATTCATGGCCATTATATGATCATATATGTTCGACCCTTTCTTGAGAAGGCAGAGTAGACATTAAAAGAACTCAGTCTTATACTAGTTCAATCTGCTGTAAATTTGTTTTCTTTACAGCGCTTTTGCTTTATTTCTGTGTGTTTGAACAGATTGACAGTTTTGCTAAAAATTATATAGACGATAATTGTTTGCTTTCAGGATGTAGTCTCGTCACTTGAAACACATTTTTTGTTAAAAAATTTGAATCTTCCATTCTCTCTTTGCAGTGATTTATGGAGAAGAAAACGCTCCATGTCTCAGAACTGTGTCGGCAGCACAGCTGACAATGTTGGGTCCGTTACTACGGAAACTGCCACCACAGATATACCCATCTTTAGCCAATCACGATCGAGCATGAAAGGTCATAAAGGGTCGCGACCTTTGAGAGAAAGAACAAAGGAGCAAAGGATCCGATTGAACCAAATCAGGGCCATGAATCAGCGTATAATAATTCGAGAAAATGCCCAGGATTCCGAGTCAGCTTATCATACATTTGAGGCAAGTGATTCCATACCAGATAGAGCCTCTTCTAGGGAGCCTGATTCTTACAGTGTAGGAAGAGTTGAAATGGGAAGGAAGGAAGATAATTCAAGTTCAGAGTCAAAGCTGGATATCTCTCCAAGAGTGTTGATAAATGGTTGTGAAACGCTCTGTAAAGCTCGTGAGAGTAATGAAAGTGACTTCCCGCAGGAGTCGAACTCAGATGATGAAAAACCGGGACTTGTTGTGCACTTGGAGCAAATCTCCAAACGTTCCAGCCAGTCAATTTCCTCCGATGATGACGATGACGAGGACAAGTTTAATAAAAATAGTGCTCTGAATGTGTCAGTGCAAAGTAGTGACTCGACAATACTGGAAAGGAACAAACAGCTGAATGCTAAAGCTGAGTTTGAGGGGGTTTCAGTGCCACCTTTTGAAAATCCCAATTCTCTAGAAATGAAGTCCAATCCTCTGGAAGGGAAGTCCAATCTTCTGGAAGGGAAGTCCAATCTTCTGGAAGGGAAGTCCCATCCTCTGGCAGGGAAGTCCAATCCTCTGGAAGGGAAGTCCAATCTTCTGGAAGGGAAATCCAATCCCCTGGAAGGGAAGTCCAATCCTCTGGAAGGGAAGTCCACTGAGATCCCTCATGATGTGCCAGTGGTATTAAGGAATAAACAGCTAAACCCTAAAGCTGAGTTTCAGAGGGTTTCAGTGTCCCCTTTTGAAAATCCTGCTCCTCTGGAAGGGAAGTACACAGAGATCCCTCACACTGTGCCAGTGGTGATCATCCAAAAAAGTGAACCCTCGCCTGTGGGAAGCAGCACTCCATTCATGCTGTGCAATGGTGCTAGTGGCCAAGCGGGTCAGAACGGTGCTGCTGTTGACAATATCGGTACTCAGAAGGTCTGTCGAAATCGAGATTCACACCGTGATATGAACAGGTCTGCCGTAAGCAACACGATGCTAGAAGGCACACCGGACGTGATGAAATCCCATAAGCATATAGCGTCCACGGTGCATTTCACAAAAGACCTTGTCTCCCTGCGAGAGTTCACGCCGAAGAGCTCAAGGGAGAGCACTCCAACGCACACACAGTCAGACGTGTTATTGCAGAAAAAACACTCGCTAAAGATGAGAGAAAAACTGGACACCGACACCGAGTCGGAAGCAGAAAGGTCCAAGATTAAATTCGTTAAATTGCGTCGTAGGAAGGGTTCTGAGTCCCATTGTACGGAGGTCAAGAGCTCCATCCTGCGTAACCGTTGGCAACCGGGTCTGTCGCTACTGGAGACGAAGAGTACGACAGGTGTTAGTTCGTCTGATGGGGAGACGGAGGGACACAGCTCGGAGTACAGCCGGAGCAGTAGACGGGTACTGATTACAGTTTGAGCATTTTAAGTGTAACCTATTTAATTTAGTCATTCTAGAGTCCATGTTGTGGGAAGAACCAACACTTGTTTGTCTTTCCATTTTTTTAGAATGCTATTTAAATGGGAATTAAATCCTTTTCTTGTAGTTTAAACCTGTTTGAGCCTCGTTCTGGGAAAACTGGGCTTAATGCATATGCGTGTCATCTCAAATTAGCCTGTGCAGTCAGCAAAGGCTTATCAGGAAAGACATTTTCCGCCTAAACTAGATTTTTGCTAAGAAGAGACTTCCTTTTAATGAAAACTACCATAAGAGCGGAAAGTGTTGTCCCTGATTAGCCTTTGCGGACTACACAGGCTAATCTGGGATGACTCTTTACGCACAAGCCCAGTTTTCTCAGAATGAGGCTCATTTGATCGAGTCACTATCGAGTCATTATTCTGGGAAACCCGGTACTTGCATGTCTTTCTAAATTTCTTTAGAGTGCTTTTTGAGTGGGAATCAAATCATTTTCTTGTAGCTACATTTTAATTTTCATCAAAATTAGAAAATGTATTGTCACACTATTAAGTTTGAACAACAAAAATCTGTGAGCAGCTCCACTTTACAGTAAAAAGCCAGTGATAAGTTGAGATTTTTTCCACCAAATATTGATTAAAATCACAGTTTACTTTCTGGTAATTTTGACTGGACTTTGAAGCGAACATACACAGAATGGCAAATGTTTGTACAATTTTCATACCCCCGAAGTATGAGCGGGTAGACGTATGGCAGAGTTTTTACGGTAGAATGATAATTGTACCATTGTGTAAACCTCTCTCCAGGGTCGCACAGCCAGTTCGGATGAGTTCGGGGACCACCTGCAGTCCGACGTGGACTCCACATCAGAGGAGTCGTCCCACTCGTCCCCTGAGATCTCACAGACGGAGCACCTGCCCGAGGACTCAGACGGGGACTTTAAATTTAACCCCGCTAACATCAACCCCTACTTGAACAACAGCAGCGTCATAAGTGGCAGCCACTCAATGAGCTATATACAGGTATGCAGTACACTTAGGCATTAGTCATTGAAGGGTAAATAAACTTGTAGACAAACTGTAGACCTACAAATACTATGTTATATTTGACCCCTAAGAAAACATTACCAAAGGTATGCTAATGAACTTTAAAGCCATAACTGCCAATACTCAAATTTTAATGTATCTACAGGTAAGCAGTACACAATGGCATTTGTCATCAACCGGTAGACAAACTCATAGACCTATAAATACAACGTTATATTTGACCCCTAAGAAAACATTACCAAATGTATGCTAAGAGCCATAACTGCCAATTCTCAAATTTTAATGTACCTACAGGTATGTAGTACACTTAGGCATTAGACATCGACAGGTAGATAAACTAATAGACAAACTGTAGACCTATACATATAAGGACAACCTCACATTTCTTTATATTTGACCCATAAAAACCATTATCTGTACAATTAGGCATTAGTCATCGATTGGTAGACATACTAATAGACAAAATGTAGACCTATAAATACTAGGACAACCTCCCAATGCATGGTTATGTATGACCCATTAGAAAACATTACCAAAGGTATGCTTATGTTCTTCTGAGGCATTACTGCCAATTATGAACTTTTAATATTTCCTTTCATTGGAATAATTGTTGGACGAATTGATTGGTTAGCTAAGGTCAGTTGACCCATTTGTTGGGTCTGCCCCAATCTAACATAATGGCAGTACATCTATAATCTGTATTTAGAGTTTTGCCTTTTAAAGATCACTCTGCCAGTGTGTTTGTATAAGGCTTTATGTCCAAGGAGGTGGAGTAAATCAATTAAGTCCAATTCTCATTAATGAAATAATCATCCCATCTGATAAATTTTTATGTATTCAACACTGTTGATACAGGTAATACACGCAATATAGTAACATCATTTTGTATATTTTCATTACGTTTTAAGTTACATCATTTTGTTTATTTTCATGAAGTTATTTAATGTTAAAGTTCAAAAATTGTTCACAGGAGATAATTCTAATGATAAAGGGAGCCAGTTACGTGAAATTCATGGAAAACCACTTACTTTAAAGACTTCCTAAACATAACAATTTTATAATGTGGGCATTCTTAAATCAGAATCATTTGCATGTTACCAATACCATGTGAATGCTATGTGCTATGACCTAAAGCCACTTTATGTCCTTGTCAGCTTTTGCCCTTGCCAACAGCTAACTATGTGTGTGTGTTTTAAAATTTAAAATTTGCTTTAAAAATCCTTTCGTTGGCTACTGTTGATTTATTGATTTTTTCAGCACTGAATGTGCCGCATGATTATTATTATATTTTTTTTATAACTTGAGGCACGACGTGCTAATATTGCATATTAAAATTGAAATATTGGAATTAAGATTTTTCTAAATGATCATCTGATGCTTTACTGGTTTATGTATTTCAATTAGAAGATTTATAATGAATTTATCAAACACTGTCTACTGAATTTAAATTGATCCCTGACTGCATTCATTTTGTTGCATGTGGTAGGGTGAATCTGTGAAAGTTTGGACAGTGTTTCCAGGACTCCATATATGAATATGCTGCACATAGCTCTGTAGTAAACCTCGGTGCAATGATGACGTAATCGGGAAATACCCCTTATTCTCTGATGTTATTGTTCATTACATATTGCTAACTGAAATTGGAAATACAACAATGTGTCACAAATGAGGCCACAGAAAATCGTGTAGAGTCGGACAGTGTAGGGAAATTTTACAAAAAGCAATAAATTGTGTCACGCTCTACTTTTGGACATGTATTTCACGCAAAAATTATCTTCTGCCATATGTTACAATAAGAACAAAAAGCTTGAAAACATTATAGAATTCGATCTACAAACTTATTTTTCTGCTATAATCGGATGTCCATACTTTCACAGATTCACCCTAGTGTTGTTTGTATTTGTTTGTTATAGAGCTGGGGATATGTACACCAACCGAGCTGGGTTGGGAATGTATGTGTGGTAGGTGATGTTTGTTTTGTCGGGAATGTTTGTTTGTGTGGGGATATTTGTATCGATGGGGATAATTGTATCCATGGGGATAATTTTATGGGTGGGGATGTATGTATGTGCGAGGAAATTTGTATGGATGGCGATATTTGTATGTGTGGATATATTTTTATGTGTGGGGATACTTGTATGTGTGGGGATATTTGTATGTGCAGGGATATTTGTATGTGTGGGGATATTTGTATGTATGGGGAATTTGTATGTGTGGGGATACTTGTATGTGTGGGGATACTTGTATGTGTGGGGATACTTGTATGTGTGGGGATATTTGTATGTGTGGGGATATTTGTATGGGATACTTGTATGTGTGGGGATACTTGTATGTGTGGGGATACTTGTATGTGTGCG
>VMBQ01002608.1:81536-128916 GCA_007657795.1 Dreissena rostriformis
TGGTCATGACCGGCAGGTAACCCCTATTGATTTTCAGGTCACTAGGTCAAAGGTCAAGGTCACAGTGACTCAAAACAGTAAAATGATTTCCGGATGATAGCTCAAGAATGCTTATGCCTAGGATCATGAAACTTCATAGGTACATTGATCATGACTGGCAGATGACCCCTATTGATTTTCAGGTCACTAGGTCAAAGGTCAAGGTCACAGTAACTCGAAACAGTAAAATAGTTTTCTGATGATAACTCAACAATAATTAGGCCTAGGATCATGAAACTTCATAGGTACATTGATCATGACTCGCAGATGACCCCTATTGATTTTCAGGTCACTAGGTCAAAGGTCAAGGTCTCGGTGACTCGACACAGTAAAATGGTTTCCGAATGATAACTCAAGAAAGCTTACGCCTAGGATCATGAAACTTCATAGGTACATTGATCATGACTCGCAGATGACCACTATTGATTTCAGGTCACTAGGTCAAAGGTCAAGGTCACAGTGACAAAAACCGTATTCACACAATGGCTGCCACTACAACTGACAGCCCATATGGGGGACATGCATGTTTTACTGAGTTTATATATTCACAATTAATTCTGCTCTTTAGAGTGCATAATTTATTTAATGGGCTGGTCTGTATCTTCTCAGTTTTGTTTGTGAAAATGTCAGTGTTTGTCAAATTTTAGTGTGAATTTTTTGCGCATTTTTTTTTTTATATTTTAAAACATTCTGTTGAAGATTTGTGCTCTCCAAATATGCTTTTCTTTTGTTTGCTTTGCTATTTTGAGTTGACTTTGACCTATCCACTAACCACCTTAGACATTTTTACATTGAAAAGGATTGCATAAAGTAAACAGAAAATTTAAGTGTTTTCTGTTTCTCAAATATTTTTGTTTGCTTGGTTTAATATTGCAATGATACAACACAACAAGCTTTAATAGAAAAGAATATTGTGTGGCATTTTAATGTAAAATAAAATCAAATACAATCTTTGTATATCGGTAAACATATTAAAGGACATTGATTTCATTCAATCACATATAGATTTCAATTCATTGTAAACTGTGTGATGGTTGTGATATCAAGTGTTGCAAGCAACACAAGCAACAAGTGGGGTCACCCTAGATTTCTTACAATTTCATACTATTTCTCAATGAACCATGTTCTATCAAACCTTGATAAAACCAATAAATCCATGAACCTATTTAAGCTTTAAAAGTCTGTTTAAGACTGAGGCCAGGGTCTAGGTTGCTTTCATTTTATACTGAACATAACATATATGCTTTGTGTATTTGTAGAATTGTATAACTGTATAAGTGTACTCATGCCAGTGTATTACCTTTATATTGCACAGTTCTTTTTGTTAGCTACCTGAGCACAACGTTTGATCACCTTTTGTCCATCGTCAGTTATTTGTCATTTGTTGGGAATATTTATCTGGTTAACACTCTAGAATGCAACATTTATTTCCAATCTTCACAAAAATTGGTTAGAACACTTTTCCCATTCATATGGGGGCCAAGTTTGAAATTTGGTCATGTGGGGTCAAAACCTCTGTCACTAGGTCAAAAATAAAGAAAAAGCTTGTTAACACTCTAGAAGTCACATTTTTAGTCCAATCCTCATGAAACTTGCTCAGAACTTTTGTTGTAGTGATATCTCTGCTGACTGAGAAAACAATCCTGGTCCATTTAAAAACATGGCCACCAGTGGGTAGGGCTGTTTTCCTTTTATGGCTATGATAAAACTTTGTTATCACTTTTTTCCTCCCCAATCTTAATGAAAGTTGCTGAGAACATTTGTTCTAATCTGGGCTGGGTTTGATATTGGCTCCGGTGAATTGAAAAACGAGGCCTCCATGGGACGGGGCAGTTATCCAAACATGGCTGTAGTGAAATCTTGTCAACCCTATAAAAGCCACAAATTTTAAGTCCAATCTTCTTGAAACATGCTAACAACTTTTGTTTTAATGATATCTTTGCAATTTTTGAAAATGGTAACGGTTAGTCGAAAAACATTGCCCCCAGTTTTCCAAATATGGCTGTATTGAAACCTTGTTAACATTCCAACAGGATTCTTCTCTTATTATTTTATGGCATTAATTTGGGTATATTTAGATACTAAATTTTACTCTTAAGTGTTCAGGCAACACATTCTGACAACCAAATTGACCTTTTCTGGTGGTCATGATTACCAAATATGGAAACTACAGTAGTGATGATTTCCATGTTGTTTTAGATCAACATTTTTGTAATTGCTAATGGTACTTAATGCTATTTTGAAAGTTTTTTTTATAAATATTTTTTGGTTTGCATAAAGAAACATAATTGTTTGTGACCTTTTGAGTGCCTTACTATTGTAACTGTTGTAGAACAGTTTCATGCTGTACAAGTTAAATCGAAATCTCTGAGTGTTTATCATCTGTTCTTGTTGTTTACAGTCTTCAGCAGTTCCAAATGTACAGCCGCCTGATAAAGGTAAACATTCGGTTATGTTACATATAGTCATGTCTTTTCAGTTAACTAATTATTGAATTGTCAACCAATAGTTGCCAAAAAGGTTCATTTATAATTGTTTGTATATATTTTCAGAAAATAACATGTATATGAAAATTTACCTGATACAGTTAAATACAATATCTAATAGAAAAATCAGGGTTGGGCCATTTAGCTTAATTGAACCTTACAGGACTGTAAATCAGGGGTTCGTGAGTAAGCTTCTCTGCCTTGCCAAATGTTAAGTGATTGAGCTTTTAGCCATTTTGACCTTCTTGTACATCTGTTTCGAGTCAGATACTGGCACAAGTATGTGCATTTCTATAGTACTGTTAAACGGCTAAGATTAACTAAATTTGCAGATAAAAAGTGTTTCTGGNTTTTGGTTTGCATAAAGAAACATAATTGTTCGTGACCTTTTGAGTGCCTTACTATTGTAACTGTTGTAGAACAGTTTCATGCTGTACACGTTAAATCGAAATCTCTGAGTGTTTATCATCTGTTCTTGTTGTTTACAGTCTTCAGCAGTTCCAAATGTTCAGCCGCCTGATAAAGGTAAACATTCGGTTATGTTACATATAGTCATGTCTTTTCAGTAAACTAATTATTGAATTGTCAACTAATAGTTGCCAAAAAGGTTCTTTTATAATTGTTTGTATATATTTTCAGAAAATAACATGTATATGAAAATTTACCTGAAACTGTTAAATACAATATCTAATAGAAAAATCAGGGTTGGGCCATTTAGCTTAATTGAACCTTACAGGACTGTAAATCAGGGGTTCGTGAGTAAGCTTCTCTGCCTTGCCAAATGTTAAGTGATTGAGCTTTTAGCCATTTTGACCTTCTTGTACATCTGTTTCGAGTCAGATACTGGCACAAGTATGTGCATTTCTATAGTACTGTTAAACGGCTAAGATTAACTAAATTTGCAGATAAAAAGTGTTTCTGGGTTAACTGATATCCCTTTCATAACTGAATTATTGTGAAACTCAGATGTATTACTGTTAAATTTATATGAATTTTTGTTAAACTCAGATGAATTACTGTTAAATTCAAATGAATCACTGTTAAACTCAGATGATTTACTGTTAAACTCTGATAAACCACTTTAAACTGCAATACAAAATTTCTCATTCAGTCACCTGCATTATCTGGGAAAGAAACGAGTGCAAGAAGGTAGAGCTGACAGCCCTGGATATTGGCTGGGCGATCATTGAAACCGTGGACAAGATTCCGGAGAGTTCGGACTACATCTTCATCGGCCTGACCTTCTCCATACTGATGGGCTTCTCTCCATTCCTGTTCATGGCCTTCCACGCCAAGGACTCGCCCAGCATCCTCAGCTGGGAGATTCTCACTGTGATCACGGATTGGGGAACCAGCCTTACATGGAAGTATGTAAACAAATATGTATTTAAAAAACCTAATGACGATTCAAGAATGTAAATGTAAATTTGTGCATATCTTTTTTTGGTTTATACCACATCAATTTGAAGATAAGCAAAATGTAATACAAAGTGGTACATACATAAAGAATGGTCAGACTGGAGACAATATTGCAATGATTGTTTTATAATAACAACTCTTGACAAAATAATGTTGAAATAACTACTAGATCTTAACATAACATAGCACCATTTCACTAATAAAAAAATTTGTGGATCATATTTTTGTGGAATTTTACAAGCTTACGTTGCCAAATGTTAAAACAAGCTTTTAAAACCGGGTCTCTTCTCAGGTACATATAGATGATGGTGGTAGACCATCTATAGATAGATAGATGATCAGTATGGAGATAGCAACCTTGAGGTCTAAGGTTCGAGCACAACTGCGGGAGTGTTCTTTAGATCTCCCCAAAAGACACCAAGTACTGGTTCTACTCAGGAATTGCACTCAAGAGGGTTTCAATTAATCTTTGGCTTTTGATGCAATTGAGCTTAAATTCATACGTTTTAACCCTTTGCATGCTGAGAAATTTGTCGTCTGCTAAAATGTTGTCTGCTGAATTTCTAAAACTAGCATTTTCTAAGATTTTTTTCTAAGACCACTATCAGAATAGCAAACAGTTTGGATCCTGATGAGACGCCACGTTCTGTGGCGTCTCATCAGGATCCAAACTGTTTGCAAAGGCCTTCAAAATCCGGTTCCAGCGCTCAAAGGGTTAAACTAACTCTTTGCAGGGAATGCCTGATTCACGCCAATGCTGCCATTCAGCGGTTTTGCTTAAGTGCAATTTTCTTCTTCTTGCTGTCGGTGGCTGACAGGACCTTTAAACAGGTAAAAAAGATTGAACACATAGTTGGAACTAAGGTTTATGTAGAAATATAAACATTTAAACTGCTTCACCATTGTAAAATGAGGGTTAAAAGATTTATTCCTGGACAATAAATCTTTGTGTTTTGTTTGTGTTTTTTATATTTGCAAATTTGTGATGTTGGAAAAGAAACATACATAAATAATTGAAACAGTGCAGCATGTGAAGTATGAGCATTTGGATGCCTATTTTCAGCTCTTGAACACATATTATAAAAACACTCTCTAGGAGAGTATTACCTATACAATTTTTTAAACCCTTATTATGTTGACATCAAAGTGTTAACAAGCACGATTTCCCATTAATAAATTTTCTTTAAAACCAGTACCACAATATTTTTATGCCTCCCTTCGAAGAATAGGGGGTATATTGTTTTTCTGGATGAAGGTCGGTCTGTGTGTCTGTCGGTAGACCAGTTCGTTTCCGATCAATTACTCGTGAACTCGTGACCAATTGGCTTGATACTTCACATGTGCATTGGCCTTGGACAGTAGATGTCCCCTATTAAAATTGTGGTCAATAGGTCAAAGGTGAAGGTCACTGTCACAATAAGTGTGAAAATCATTTTCGATCAATAACTCGTCAACCAATTGACCGATTGACTTGATACTTCACATGTGCATTGGCCTTTGACAGTAGATGACACCTATTGAAATTGGGTTCATTAGGTCAAAGGTCAAGGTCACTGTCACAATAAGTGTGAAAATATTTTTAGATCAATAACTCGTCAACCAATTGATTGATAGACTTGATACTTCACATGTGCATTGGCCTTGGACAGTAGATGACCCCTATTGAAATTGGGGTCACTAGGTCAAAGGTCAAGGTCACTGTCACAATAAGTGAAAATCAAGGCCCTGTTTTGGGGGCAAATGTCTCTGACCGTGGAACTCTTGTTTAAAATTAAATTTATTGTCCAATATTCATGTTCTAGATTTTAATTTGCAGACTGCAGTTGCATTCTAGATAGCCATTTGAGTAAAGATTGTTGATGGTATTGTTGTTTTCCAGCTATTGTTATATGCAAAGCATTTCTGTTACCTTTTTCCAGTTGTTGTTATATTCCAAGCATTTATGTTACCTTTTTCCAGCAGTTGTCATATGCCAGGCATTTATGTTACCTTTTTCCAGCAGTTGTCATATGCCAGGCATTTATGTTATCTTTTTACAGCAGTTGTCATATGCCAGGCATTTATGTTACCTTTTTCCAGCAGTTGTCATATGCCAGGCATTTATGTTACCTTTTTCCAACGCTTGTTATATTAAAATAATTTCTGTTTCCTATTTCCAGCGGTTGTTATATGCCAAGCATTTCTGTTATCTGACGTCTTCTCGACGGGCGAAGAAGTTTGAGTTGCCTCACTTGCGTCTCAACAAAGTGCGTAACATCCGCACATGGCTGTCCTTGAGGTCTTATCTGAAGGTATGAAACATCTTTACCCTTAGTTGGGTCTTTACACTCTTCTATCATGTCATTGCCAATTAACCCTTAGTCGCATCTTTACACTAATCTATCATGTCATTGCCAATTAACCATTAGTTGCGTCTTTACACTAATCTATCATGTCATTGCCAATTAACCATTAGTCGCGTCTTTACACTAATCAATCATGTCATTGCCAATTAACTCTTAGTCGTGTCTTTACACTAATCTATCATGTCATTGCCAATTAACCATAAGTCACGTCTTTACACTCATCTATCATGTCATTGCCAATTAACCGTTAGTCACGTCTTTACACTCATCTATCATGTCATTGCCAATTAACCCTTAGTCGTGTCTTAACACTCATCTATCATGTCATTGCCAATTAACCATTAGTCGCGTCTTTACACTAATCTATCATGTCATTGCCAATTAACCCTTAGTCGTGTTTTAACACTAATCTATCATGTCATTGCCAATTAACCATAAGTCGCGTCTTTACACTCAGCTATCATGTCATTGCCAATAAACCCTTAGTCGTGTCTTCACACTTATCTATCCTGTCATTGCCAATTAACCCTTAGTCGCATCTTTACACTCATCTATCATGTCATTGCCAATTAAGCATTAGTCGCGTCTTTACACTTATCTATCATGTCATTGCCAATTAACCCTATGTCGCGTCTTTACACTAATCTATCATGTCATTGCCAATTAACCATGAGACGCATCTTTACACTTATCTATCATGTCATTGCCAATTAACCATTAGTCGCGTCTTTACACTAATCTATCATGTCATTGCCAATAAACCATAAGTTGTGTCTTTACACTAATCTATCATGTCATTGCCAATTAACCATTAGTCACGTCTTTACACTAATCTATCATGTCATTGCCAATTAACCATTAGTCGCGTCTTTACACTAATCTATCATGTCATTGCCAATTAACCATTAGTCGCGTCTTTACACTAATCTATCATGTCATTGCCAATTAACCATTAGTCGCGTCTTTACACTTATATATCATGTCATTGCCAATTAACCATTAGTCGCGTCTTTACACTAATCTATCATGTCATTGCCAATTAACCATTAGTCGCGTCTTTACACTTATATATCATGTCATTGCCAATTAACCATTAGTCGCGTCTTTACACTAATCTATCATGTCATTGCCAATTAACCATTAGTCGCGTCTTTACACTTATATATCATGTCATTGCCAATTAACCATTAGTCGCGTCTTTACACTAATCTATCATGTCATTGCCAATTAACCATTAGTCGCGTCTTTACACTTATATATCATGTCATTGCCAATTAACCATTAGTCGCGTCTTTACACTAATCTATCATGTCATTGCCAATTAACCATTAGTCGCGTCTTTACACTTATATATCATGTCATTGCCAATTAACCATTAGTCGCGTCTTTACACTAATCTATCATGTCATTGCCAATTAACCATTAGTCGCGTCTTTACACTTATATATCATGTCATTGCCAATTAACCATTAGTCGCGTCTTTACACTAATCTATCATGTCATTGCCAATTAACCATTAGTCGCGTCTTTACACTTATATATCATGTCATTGCCAATTAACCATTAGTCGCGTCTTTACACTAATCTATCATGTCATTGCCAATTAACCATTAGTCGCGTCTTTACACTTATATATCATGTCATTGCCAATTAACCATTAGTCGCGTCTTTACACTAATCTATCATGTCATTGCCAATTAACCATTAGTCGCGTCTTTACACTTATATATCATGTCATTGCCAATTAACCATTAGTCGCGTCTTTACACTAATCTATCATGTCATTGCCAATTAACCATTAGTCGCGTCTTTACACTTATATATCATGTCATTGCCAATTAACCATTAGTCGCGTCTTTACACTAATCTATCATGTCATTGCCAATTAACCATTAGTCGCGTCTTTACACTTATATATCATGTCATTGCCAATTAACCATTAGTCGCGTCTTTACACTAATCTATCATGTCATTGCCAATTAACCATTAGTCGCGTCTTTACACTTATATATCATGTCATTGCCAATTAACCATTAGTCGCGTCTTTACACTAATCTATCATGTCATTGCCAATTAACCATTAGTCGCGTCTTTACACTTATATATCATGTCATTGCCAATTAACCATTAGTCGCGTCTTTACACTAATCTATCATGTCATTGCCAATTAACCATTAGTCGCGTCTTTACACTTATATATCATGTCATTGCCAATTAACCATTAGTCGCGTCTTTACACTAATCTATCATGTCATTGCCAATTAACCATTAGTCGCGTCTTTACACTTATATATCATGTCATTGCCAATTAACCATTAGTCGCGTCTTTACACTAATCTATCATGTCATTGCCAATTAACCATTAGTCGCGTCTTTACACTTATATATCATGTCATTGCCAATTAACCATTAGTCGCGTCTTTACACTAATCTATCATGTCATTGCCAATTAACCATTAGTCGCGTCTTTACACTTATATATCATGTCATTGCCAATTAACCATTAGTCGCGTCTTTACACTAATCTATCATGTCATTGCCAATTAACCATTAGTCGCGTCTTTACACTTATATATCATGTCATTGCCAATTAACCATTAGTCGCGTCTTTACACTAATCTATCATGTCATTGCCAATTAACCATTAGTCGCGTCTTTACACTTATATATCATGTCATTGCCAATTAACCATTAGTCGCGTCTTTACACTAATCTATCATGTCATTGCCAATTAACCATTAGTCGCGTCTTTACACTTATATATCATGTCATTGCCAATTAACCATTAGTCGCGTCTTTACACTAATCTATCATGTCATTGCCAATTAACCATTAGTCGCGTCTTTACACTTATATATCATGTCATTGCCAATTAACCATTAGTCGCGTCTTTACACTAATCTATCATGTCATTGCCAATTAACCATTAGTCGCGTCTTTACACTTATATATCATGTCATTGCCAATTAACCATTAGTCGCGTCTTTACACTAATCTATCATGTCATTGCCAATTAACCATTAGTCGCGTCTTTACACTTATATATCATGTCATTGCCAATTAACCATTAGTCGCGTCTTTACACTAATCTATCATGTCATTGCCAATTAACCATTAGTCGCGTCTTTACACTTATATATCATGTCATTGCCAATTAACCATTAGTCGCGTCTTTACACTAATCTATCATGTCATTGCCAATTAACCATTAGTCGCGTCTTTACACTTATATATCATGTCATTGCCAATTAACCATTAGTCGCGTCTTTACACTAATCTATCATGTCATTGCCAATTAACCATTAGTCGCGTCTTTACACTTATATATCATGTCATTGCCAATTAACCATTAGTCGCGTCTTTACACTAATCTATCATGTCATTGCCAATTAACCATTAGTCGCGTCTTTACACTTATATATCATGTCATTGCCAATTAACCATTAGTCGCGTCTTTACACTAATCTATCATGTCATTGCCAATTAACCATTAGTCGCGTCTTTACACTTATATATCATGTCATTGCCAATTAACCATTAGTCGCGTCTTTACACTAATCTATCATGTCATTGCCAATTAACCATTAGTCGCGTCTTTACACTTATATATCATGTCATTGCCAATTAACCATTAGTCGCGTCTTTACACTAATCTATCATGTCATTGCCAATTAACCATTAGTCGCGTCTTTACACTTATATATCATGTCATTGCCAATTAACCATTAGTCGCGTCTTTACACTAATCTATCATGTCATTGCCAATTAACCATTAGTCGCGTCTTTACACTTATATATCATGTCATTGCCAATTAACCATTAGTCGCGTCTTTACACTAATCTATCATGTCATTGCCAATTAACCATTAGTCGCGTCTTTACACTTATATATCATGTCATTGCCAATTAACCATTAGTCGCGTCTTTACACTAATCTATCATGTCATTGCCAATTAACCATTAGTCGCGTCTTTACACTTATATATCATGTCATTGCCAATTAACCATTAGTCGCGTCTTTACACTAATCTATCATGTCATTGCCAATTAACCATTAGTCGCGTCTTTACACTTATATATCATGTCATTGCCAATTAACCATTAGTCGCGTCTTTACACTAATCTATCATGTCATTGCCAATTAACCATTAGTCGCGTCTTTACACTTATATATCATGTCATTGCCAATTANGAGTATTAACCCTTTGCATGCTGGGAAATTTGTCGTCTGCTAAAATGTTGTCTGCTAAATTTCTAAAATTAGCATTTTCTTCGATTTTTTCAAAGAATACTATCAGAATAGCAAACAGTTTGGATCCTGATGAGACGCCACGTTCTGTGGCGTCTCATCTGGATCCAAACTGTTTGCAAAGGCCTTCGAAATCCGGTTCCAGCACTTAAAGGGTTAGCTTACATCTAACATTGTTTGGAATCCGTGAGGTGTCCGGATAAACCAAAGCTTATGATGAAATTTTGAGATTAAAAAAAAAGCTAATGGGTCCACTCACACTTTACTTAAAAAAAAATGGGTCAGGGAACAAGCAGAAATTTGTCAGTGATCAGTATTTAATATAAAAACTATACAAGTTTGGAATTTGAATTTCTGATATTTATGGAGCCTGAATGACCAGCGTCAAAATTCACGAACTTATTCATAGACTTATGTTTAAAAATGAAGAACATTATTAAAACTGCAATGTTCTTAAACTACTTAAAAATATGTCTAGCATAGCAAGTAACATCTAACATGAAAACATTGTTAATTGAGAACAATGTGTTAATGATTTAGGCAACATTTTCAGCCTGTTGATATTTAAATACTTGAGTACGATTTCTGGGGTTTAAGTCTATTATTTATTCGTAAGAATCCCTGCTTTCTTCCACCAGCTGCTCCGTGAAGCGGAGACCTATTTGAACTTCCTGGTGAACTGGGAGCTGCTCATATGGTGCATGGCACTGGGCATCTACCTGCTGAGGTTCATGACCCTGGGACTGCGCATCAACAAGAAGTACCGCAACCTGTCTGTGCTCATCACCGAGCAGATCAACCTGTACCTGCAGATGGAGCAGAAGCCACATAAGAAGGAGGAGCTACTGGTGGCCAACAATGTGCTCAAACTGGCAGAGTGTCTTCTTAAAGTAAGGCTGTTTGTGCTGAGTAGATTTTTTTTTTATGCCCCCGAAGGTGGGCATATAGTGATTGCACTGTCCGTCTGTCTGTCTGTCTGAAATTCCGTCACACTTTGCGTTTAGGTTTTGAAAAATGTGGAAAAACACTTTGCGTTTAGGTTTACAAAAATGTGGAAAAAGGGGGCGTATGTCATCCTATGGTGACAGCTCTTTAAAAAAAAAAAAATAAAATAACATATTTTGTATTCCATGGCATATACTTATGCAAGGAGCTACTGGTGGCCAACAATGTGCTCAAACTGGCAAAGAGCCTCCTTAAAGTAAGGCATTTTATGCTAAGTGGCCAATAATGTGCTCAAACTGGCAAAGAGCCTCCTTAAAGTAAGGCATTTTATGCTAAGTGGCCAATAATGTGCGCAAACTGGCAGAGAGCCTCCCTTAAGTAAGGCATTTTATGCTAAGTAGCCAATAATGGGCTCAAACTTGCAGAGAGGCTCCTTAAAGTAAGGCATTTTATGCTAAGTGGCAAAAAATGGGCTCAAACTTGCAGAGAGCCTCCTTAAAGTAAGGCATTTTATGCTAAGTGGCTAATAATGTGCGTAAACTGGCAGAGAGCCTCCTTAAAGTAAGGCATTTTATGCTAAGTGGCTAATAATGTGCTCAAACTGGCAGAGAGCCTCCTTAAAGTTAGACATTTTATGCTGAGTAAAAATTTAGAAGAAAAAAAACGAGTATTCCTAAAGTAAAGCATTTTATTCTGAGTAGAAATAAAAAATAATAATTTTGTATTCTTAAAATAAAGCATTTTATCCTGAGTAGAAATTTAGAAAAAAACATGTATTTCTAAAGCAATGCATTTTATGCTGAGTAGAAATTTAGAAAAAAATATATTGTATTCCAAAAGTAAAGCAGTTTATGCTGAGTAGAAATTTAGAAAAAATGTATTCCTAAATTAAAGTTTTTTATTCTGTGTAGAGATTTAGAAAAAAAAAAAAATATTTTGTATTCCTAAAGTAAAGCATTTTATGCTGAATAGAAATTAAGAAAAGAAAATTGTATTCCCATGGCATCTACTGATGCGGGAGTCATATAGCAATTGGCCTTTCCGTTCCTTCTAGCGTCTATCCATCCTTCTGGCTCTCTGTCCGTACAAGGTTAATCCAAAATGACACATTTTGTATTATATCTGTTCTTCTTCATACAAAGCTTTAATACTTGCATCACGCAACCTCATTTGTCTTTAACATCGACCTACTTATGGACTTCTTCAGAAGGTCCAAAATCTGTAATTTACCAAAAATATTGTGTTTCGTCTAACATCAATACCATTTAGGTATAACTTGTTTTAAAGCTTTAAATAAACTTACTGTATCTTCATTTATAACGTGTTTTTAAGCATTAAATTACTGTATTTGTTACTTAAAAGTATAACAAGTTTGTCATCAGATAAGGCAGTTCCATTCTGAACTTCTCTCTATATAGATTTAACTCTTTCAGTGCTGGAACCCAATTTTGAAGGCCTTTGCAAACAGTTTGGATCCAGATGAGACGCCACAGAACGTGGCATCTCATCAGGATCCAAACTGTTTGCTATTCTGATAGCAGACGACATTTTAGCCGACAACAAATTTCCCAGCATGCAAAGGGTTAAAACCATAAAAACACATACACCACCACTGTCTCCAATTGCAGGAGCTGGAAAGCCCCTTCAAGATCTCCGGTATCTCAGCCAACCCTCTCATACTAAACGTTACCAAGGTCGTAGTGCTGTCCGCCTTCTCCGCTGTTCTCACTGAGCTCCTCGGTTTCAAGCTCAAGCTTTACAAGATCAAGCTCAAAGCTTAGATTTGTGTGTAAAGTCTCTGGCACTGTGCCAAGAAGACTGTGATTGGACAAGATTGCATCGTGCCAAGAGGACTTTTGATTGTACAAGATTGGCACTTTGCCAAGAGGACTTGTATTGTACAAGATTGGCACTGTTCCAACAGGACTGTGATTGTACAAGATTGGCACTGTGCCAAGAGGTTTGTGATTGTACAAGATTGGCATGTGCCAAAAGGACTTTGAATGTCTAGTGTAAAGACAAAAAAGAAAACACATCCAGTTGTAAAATTGCCAAAAAGTAGTTTGAATTGTAAGTAGAAAATATGTGGTCAAGCCATGGTTGTAATTTTAAAGTTAAAGCATTATGATTGTTTGTTTGCCGATACACAGCTCTTTGTTTTTTCTAATTCGTGACTGTTATTACAGTTTTACCATCCCCTTTCCCCTTCTCCCGCCTAGTTAATTTGAAGTATTTTTAGCTCACCTGCGCACAACATGCTCATTGTTGAGCTTTTTTTCACATTGTGTCAGGCATTTGTTGTGCTTTGTGTGTTATGTGTCGTCAACTCTCTACGGGCCACATTCATGCATCTTCATGAAACATGGTCAGACCATTTGTCCCAATAATATCTTGGTCAAGTTTAAATTGGGTCATGTTGGGTCAATAACTAGGTCTTCAGGTCATATTCAAGAAAAAGCTTGTGAGCTCTCTAGAGGCCACATTTATTTCGCAATCTTCATGAATCTAAGTCAGAATATTTGTCCCAATTATACCCTGTACGAGTTCAAAACTTGGTCATGTGGGGTCAAAAAGAAGGTCTTTGGGTCAAGTTAAAGAAAAAGCTTTTTAACATGCTTGAGGTCATGTCAATTGCCAAATTGTCTGAACATTTGTTGTAATGATTTTTCTGACAAGTAATATATGGTTCTTGTCCATTTTAATATATTATCCTCATTTTGCTATAGTTAAACCATTTGAACACAAAGAAGTACTCACTTTGAAACTTGCTCAGAATATTAAAACGTTGTTTATAACTGGGAATAGTTAAACGATAATTGTTGTTTGTTCAAATACATGGCTACCAGGAGTTAGGGCAGTTTTCCTTATAAGTATGTTGTTCCTCCGGGTCTGAAGTGAGTGCCTTAGGACTTTTGATCCTCTTGTATTGAAATATTTCAATTTTTTTCAGTAGATGTTTAAATTCTGTCTCAAAGAAAAGCAAAGAGTTGTGTTTGAATTAGTCTTTTTGTTTTTCTTTTATCTTGCTCATTAGGCAATATTCATTTTGTTTGTAAATACCTGTTAAGCAACTTTCTTGACCATTTAATTTTTTTTGCCTTCTCTTTTTTTTTTGTAAAACCAGATTTCAAATTGTGTTGAACAAATGATTTTGTATTGATACTAACTTAAACTAAATTTACTACTTCTAACTTCTAGTTTGAGCTAAGGTTAATGAGTTAAGCTGGACATGTTTTTCTCATTCAATTAAACTTCTACAAAGTCAGTTGAAGTCATTATATTGTTTTTGTTTTGAATTTGCTTTTAGTTGTTTTGACATAAGTTAAGTTATTGCATCAATAACAACTTGCACAGGTGTGAAGTGATGGATTGTTCTCTTTTGTATTTCAATTTGTATTGTAATCAACAAGCTTAATTTTGTCTATTTTTATTGTGCTTTGAGCATATTTCATTAGTTTCCTTATGCATTGAGTGTGTGCCTAAGAAGTTGAGCATACTTCATTGATTTCTTCATATATTTATTTTGTGTCGAAGAACATCTGTATCTTTTAAACTATTCGTAAAAGAGGTTAATACATTCAAAACTGAAAAATTTAGTTGGCATAGTTTTTGCACATTATGTTGACAGGTTATGATATGCATTTATTAACCCATTTATGCCTGGTGGACTCTCCCATCCTTCTAAATTGGATCAATTTATTTCCAAAATTAGGGATGTCTAGTATATTTATTTCTATTTGTAGAATATTTCTTACAGAAATTCCTTTATCATGCGGCGTCTTATTTGGGTCTACGCTGTTTGCCAAGGCCTTATTTCTAGACGCTAAAGGCATAAATGGGTTAAACAAAACTTTATGTAAGCATTGTGCTAACATAACATTGGTATCAATTTACCCAAATTCATAATTATCTTATTATTCTTACAAACCATATATGTCAGTTTCTTTTCATATTTTGATTAGTTACAACATACTGAATAATCGTTGAACACAAGAATAGAAGAACTTGCATAATAGAGAAATATTTCAGTTGGACATTGATCGAATTAACACTACCATTTCCCATATTTTCAGTTTCATATTTCGTCATTTTTTAGTGTTATCATTAAATCTGTAGTGGAACTGTTTATTATGTCTGTAAAACTCCACAGTATTGTCAAGGTAACCAAAGAAGTGGGGTTAGTACAAAAGTGCCAGTAGTTATTATTAGCATTTATGTCATATATCTACATGTAATATATCTACATGTAGGTATTTATTGTGAAACTATTGCATTTGGGGACATTTCTTTATAAAATACACTTTTTTCACCTCCAGCCCTGGATATATAGTATTTTAATTTGTTATTGTTAACCTCCTTGTTTTACATCTCAACAAACAGCTCAATGCCAAAAGTATATAGTAAAAATTGAAAAAAAAATGTATTAAAGTTGTATGAAAGATTTATGACCACAATGCTAGAAATGAAGAATAATTTCTTTTTGAATTATAAAGAGGGAAAAATAATATTGTGTGTACCTATTTTTGGAACTATTTTCATGCCTTTTTAAGCAAACGGTATTAGTTTGCAATTGATGTAGTCTAATGTCAAATGGATGTAGTGAGTGGTAATGTGCATTTAGCTGTGAATGTTAACTCTTTCAGTGCTGGAACCGAATTTTGAAGGTCTTTGCAAACAGTTTGGATCCAGATGAGACGCCACGTTCTGTGGCCTCTCATCAGGATCCAAACTGTTCGCTATTCGGATAGTATTTTTTGAAAAAAAAATGAAGAAAATGCTAATTTTAGAAATTCAGCTGACGACCTTTTAGCAGACTACAAATTTCCCAGCATGCAAAGGGTTATTCTCATGTGCCTTGAGACCACATAGTTTGGTACTTTTTTTCTGAGCCCACTACAGAGCTCAATGGAATGTAGCTGGTATACTGCGTTATAGTAGAACATTATTAAAGCAGTTGAATCAGGCATATTTGTACTCGTATTGTTCACATATTTGTTTTCAACAAGTACAAGTAGATAGAGATAAATGATCTGAGAAGAAATACGGTGGATACAAGAAGAACCTTTAAAAGGGTCATCTTCACGCAGTTATTGTTATAAATAATTTGTAAAGAACAGAAAATTATTAAGTGAAGTGTGGAATGAGCAAATTATTTATAAAGTATAAATGTGTTCATGATTATATTTATTTGTTCATATTTGCTGTATATAATGTATGTATTCAATTTCATGTTGGATAATTTTCTCTTTATGTTTATTAGTCCATGTGATGTTTTTATATACTTATTTATATGCTAAGCACTGTTCTGTACATTAAGGTTTTATATTTAGAAATTATAGCATAAAAAGACCATTTCAGTTGTTCAAAGGTGTGTGTTTTTAAACAAAAAGTATGCTATTATTGACAAAACAGATGTTAAGTTAGTAAAAAATTGCACCAATGTAGTCAGTGTTTTACTTATCCATAAACATTTCCTCCTAGTGCACTTCTAGCCTATATTTAAGAATCTCGTGTACGATTTCTGGTTACAATAAGCTATAAAATAATAGTTTATAGTAAAGAACTGATTAGTTTGACATATGATTTATGGCTATTTTAATAACAATACACCTTGTGGTTGTTTTTTATGTAAGATTTAGCCCTACACATGCGTTCAAACCCTTGTTCTACCTATTCTATGTTAATCCTTTTGCAATCGAATTGAATATTAAACCAAAAGAAGGTGTATCTTTTATAATATGAAGTAGACCAGTTATTACCATTCAGTGGTACATGTCTCTATACCGACTTAAAACCTGCATATATTTAGTTTAGATATCAATTGTTTATTGCATATTCAAATTTATGTTTGCGTCAAACAATCATTTGGCTCAATCCAGATAAGTTATGGTTGATCTTTAAGCAGATTGTTTGGTTAAATATTGATTCAATTGGAAAGGAAAGAACTGGAACACATGGCTTAACTTATGAGGTCTGAGAGTGATTCTGGCCCAGTAAATAGTGCATAGTTCCTGTCTTAAGTTAATACATTTTGATGAAAACAAAATATATTTAGGACAAACTATGTTTCTAAGGGTGTGAAAATTATTATTTTTTTGATGAAAACAAAACATTTTGAGGAAAATTACATTTCTACCGATGTGATTTATTTTCGCAAAAAATATATTGAGTTTCGTGATAAAGTTTAAAATGTAAAACAAATACGTGTAACATTAAAAATGTGATTTTATGTCTCTGTTTTTCGTGATATTCATGTAAGGAACTGGAAGCCAAAGTCTTTGTCTTTAGATGAAATTTGTTTTGAAAATCAGTTTGAAAAACTGTGTAAATATTGTTATTGGCATGGCACACTTGCATTGTTCCAAACGATGGTATGTGCCATTATATTTATTGTAAAATAAGTATATGGGAATTATATGTATTGTTTTTTTTCTGTCATTTATAAGAGAATTATAAGTGTATCCATTGTTTTCTTTATATTTGTAATGTATGTTGTCAAAACTTGTGTACGTCCCTTATCTCTATTTTTTTTTTTTAATTGCATGTATTATTGAGGGTATAAGTATTTTGAGGGTATAAGTATTCAACTGGATTAAGTCAATCTCAGAATGCTCATACCTGTGTTTTTTATTCATGTATATAATATGTCTTTCAATCACTTTGTGTGAAAAGTGCTTTATTGTGAATTATGTGTGCCCTGGTTCGTATTTGTAAGGTCTCATTAACCCATTTATGCCGAGTGGACTCTCCCATCGTTCTAAATTGGATCAATTTATTTCCAAAATTAGGGATGTCTAGTATATTTATTTCTATAATTAGAAATTTTCTAACAGAAATTCCTTTAAGCAAACAGCACAGACCCTGATGAGACGCAGCATCATGCGGCTTCTCATCTGGGTCTACGCTGTTTGCCAAGGCCTTTTTCCTAGATGCTAGGCATAAATGGGTTAATTTATAACATGTAATAATCAAATACATGCTAACCCCAATACCTAAGGTTAGTGGATATTCATTTGTTCACATTCATTACATTGTTTTGTGTTTACAGGTGTTTTAATATTATTGTTGTTACGTTCATTTTGTGTGTAAACCATATTTATATCTTATTAGACATATAGTTGCACACATTTTCTTAAAGAAGTGTGACCTTCAACAAATGAATATCCCACTATTACGTCCTTACCCTTTGATACACGCATTAAAAATTGATAAAGTGATTGCAACTTATACACAAATTATACTTTTTTCCTGACATTTAATTTGATTGGCGAATTTCAGTATTTCAATATTTTGTGATTAGCAAAATATCTTTCTATGAAATGTTATTTTGTGTTTAGTTATTTCATATTTCTATAGTTTATTTATGATGTTTGCTAATTCGTTTTGTTGTGCATTGGTATTAAATTATAAATTTCCCAATTGTCGCTTATTCTTTAAATTAGGGACGTTTCAGACCTATGACGAAATAAAAAAATAATCAATAAATAGAGATGTTTCCATTTGTCGCGGATGCCTCCATGAAACCCTGGAAGGGAAGTGTTTGACAGACATTATGAAGAAGATTGAAGATTTTATTTACAGCTTTTCCAGAAGGCCAATGGCCCATGTGGACACATTTTAGTACATGCAATATGATAGCAACACTATTTTCATTAATAGACATATACACATTATTATAACAAGCACTTGAAATTATGAGTAAGCGAGGTAACACAACTTTTTAAATAATAATTATATAAGTAGTTTCAATTAAAAAAATACAGCAGGAAATACATATTAACCGTAATAATACTATATGAGAGGAGTACTCATACCTATCAATTTATAATGCATTAGTTTTAACATACTCTTCAAACAAAGCCTAATGAGGCGTAAACAAGAACTCGCACAAACAAACTGATTACACTGTCACAGGATTTCATACACATACAAAATCAAAAACAGCAGCAATTTACATATTTCAGCTTGTGCAAATAGTCGGCAGCATAATAGATAGACGACATGCATGGAATACGTTTAATGGGTAAACACATCAAATGGGCACACACATGTTGGTTTATCCCATCATCAGACTAGCGTTGTCGAAATAAACAAATGTGGAATATATTTTCATTGTTTTCGGCAATGCTGAAATATTGCTGTGACGCGCGGTGGACTACTAAATTTAGTATAAACGACACGCTTATCTCAATGGCAACTTTAATCCAATGTTAATAACAATACAGTTACAACGATATACACTTCCAGTGTCTGTTCTTAAGGTGTTATGCTTGACAAACACACAATCCGAAATACGTTTTGGATTCGTTCAATGCTTTAAACAAATATTTTACTGTTAAAAAAACACCACGTGCATATTGTTGTCCCACAATGTTTCGTCACCAAAATGACGTCAAACGAGATACTTCATAAATTGCGTAATCAAGTGATGGAAATTAAATACGGAAAGCTGGTTCAGTAATATAATTTTAAAGAAATAATTGACGACTAAGAAAATTGATGGGATAAATCGAATACTAGGTCGGTGCCGAATAGCGAAGTTCATTTTGCTCGGCCCGAAAATCTGAACCACCAGCCTCTAAGCCTCGCAAAATAAACTTCGCTTTATTCGGCACCGACCTAGTATTCTCTATTTATCTAACTTAAAATGCGGCATGGACAAAAGCTAACAACCATCTCAGTTAAGACAGCATTACGTCAACACCATAGAGAAGTAAATACAATATATGTACCCGGTACCTTTCAAGCTGTTATTACATAAGACTCCTCACAGTTGTTAACCGTACGGGTTTAAGGTAGGTACTGCATATACAAGTAAAATCCGCCCAGATCTGTGAATGCTGTTGCTACTAAATTGATAGTTTTATATGTGATTAACAGTGAAACATGCAAAAGGAAACAAATCATACATATTGTTGACTACTTTCAAGGCATAGCTATTTAACGAAGATGAGTACTCTAGTGAGATGTCACAGGTGCGACACGAGGAAGTTTAAGGAAACATAAGGATTGGTCGATGTGTTATCTTATTATTCACAATCTTGAAACGCGAGTTAACAACATCATTTTATACTTGGAGGTGAACCTGAATTCAAATCGGATTTGCTTCAAGGTAATTTACTAGAAGATAGTTTTACAACATTTGATTGATATTTGATATTTGGAAAATGTATACCATCCGACCGGTTATAAATATTAATAAGTTCCTTGGCCAGTCTAACAATCAGTTTTTAATTAACAGTCAGTATTGTCTTGCACAAATAACGCATGCTGTTTATGTTTTTTTTTCTGTAAGGAAATTATTAACCGGAATTTCCAAATCTTTAATCATTAACAATTGAAGTTGTCAAATATTTAATGTGAAGTTTCTTTTGTACTCCTTATTTATGTATATTTATTAGAACTTCATAAGATATACACCATATAATATGTCGTTCTAAGCACTACCGCCTGTTCTGTAATGTTACAGAAAACAACTATTATAGTATGTGTATTAATTCCATGTCAAGTTGCAGTCACTGAAGTAACGAATTTACAGGAAGCATAATACACATATATTAATTGTTTCATTAGGCTATACAGTATATTTCTGCCATACCGCCAACCCCCGTATTGATAATTATAGTCTACTTGTTAACGTGAAAGATATTAGGAGCTCAGGAAGGGACTTGTCGTGTCAAAGACATTTATTGTGACTGCATACTAGTAGTATATTTATGTCTCGTGTCAAATACATTTGGCTGCACGTCCCACTGTTTGGCAATTGATTCAAAGGCGTAAATAAAAGACCTCGCGGTATAAAAATCGTTTTCTCCTGTTGCTGCACCTTACGTTTCACTGTGTGTGCATTTGTACTTAAAACATACGTGTTAACGATAGAATTATTTTATGAAACGACAAATGGTGCGTACACTTTAGATCAATGAAATAACCGAATCCAAGAAACCACCGATGTTAGCGTTAATTATATTATGTACATGTATGGTTCTTATAACATTGAATCGAACTGTGATTGTGACATTCATTTAAACGGGTCCTTGACTTATATGCACTTCAGGCACGCATCAAACAGGGTTTCACAAACAATTACACATTAATTAAAAAGCACGGTAATAAAATGTGATCAATGGAATTGTCGTAAAACGAAACAAACGCTCGAATTACTCCTCATTCTCAAACAATTGTTCAATGACCGATATAACGTTTATGTAGATATGTTTATTGTAATTTCAGAGAGACTTCCAGCCATCTTGTCTATAAAGGACGCTTCAAAAGATATCGTATCCTATACACGTGAATGCTATCTCGATTGAGTTAAAGTATCTGTCACACGTATGACATTATAACTACAACATGGAGATACATGCTATCATGTGCCGTTTGGTTCTCATGCTGACAATTTTGACCCACGTTCGTTCAAGTCCTCCTTGTCCGGGGTCAGATATCTGCTACTGTTCATCTAAGAACAAAACAACGAGCGTCGTTTGTTATGGAGACAATATTCGACATAACATTTCTTCCGAACCATTACCCGATGACGTCGATAAACTTCATTTGGAAGGATTTCTATTCACTAATCTTTCTTTGGATACATTTCCGCCCTCTCTGAATACCAAAAAGGTGCATTTTAAAGGAAATGAAATGGTTTACATTCACTCAGATTTGTTTGAGAACTGGAGTGACTTAGAAGAACTGTCTTTCTCGGATAACAAAGTACAGAATACCACGGAACTCTTCATTGCCATCGCAGTAGTCCTCAAACAAGGCACAAAGAACATACAAATTGCGCTTCAAGGAATGAGGGTTGGGCAACTTCAACTCCCGGAATTCATCAGTGGAAACCTTTCTAAAATAATCGAACTAAAATTTAGTAGAAACGAATTCACTACTTTGAACTTTACAAGACTGCACATCTTTTCTAAATTGGAATCGCTTAAGGTCTCGGAAAACTTCATTCGAAAGTTTGATAACTTTACAGTTTTGCCAGCTATTCGGTATCTCGATATAAGCCGAAATAGATTGGACAATCCAGGATTATGTCCGGACGGAAATAACTACTTTCCCAATCTGACGGAATTAATACTGAGCAGAAACGTGATTAGAATTTTTAACTCGACCTGGTTGAACTGTTTAGAAAAATTGAGCAAACTTGACCTGAGTTATAACAACCTTCAATTTTTCGATATCTCAGACATAGCACAGTTAGGTTATTTGACTGATTTGAATATGCAAGGCAACTGGTTGACAGTTCATCACTCTTTGATTGATCCGTTCGGACAATACCCAAGACGCCTCCATAACATTGATTTAAGTCGAAACGAGTTCGTTCCTTTTCCACCAAGTATGTGCCCCAACGCAAGCAGGGAGAATTTCACATCCGTAACACACTTAGATCTCAGTTACAACCATATAATCAACCTAAAACATAACCATTTGTATTGCTTCCCAAATCTTTTTGAACTAAGGTTGAGCAAAAACTCTATCAGCACAATATCATCCGGAGTTTTTGCAGCATTCGGTAACTTAAAACATCTTTACATTGATTCACAGTTGCGCGGGATCCAGGTGTTTGAACCGTCTGCTTTAAATCTTGCAAGACTGACAAGGCTCGACATCAAAGGTAACTTCTTGAATTTTGACCGTAATGACACGCGGGAATTGTTTTATTGCTGCCCGAACCTTAAGAGGTTGAACATTTCGGATAACTACATAGGTGCGATGAATGAAACCATGCTTGCAAAGATACTTGAACCTTTGACGAAATTAAAACGTCTTGTAATGAAGCGTTTTGGCCTAAGGAACTTCCCGATTGACGTCATTAAGAAACTTAAACATCTAAGAGAATTGATAATTGACAAAAACGGGCTGACGTCATTACACGCAACCTCAGATAATAATTTCACAACACAGATCAAATACATTTCAGCGTCATCTAATAGAATAACATTCAAAAGCAAAGATATATTGTCCTCAACAATCATGAAATCTCTGAAAAAATTAGATCTTTCATATAACCTGTTCGACTGCGGTTGTAACAACGTATCCCGTTGGTTTAGAGACCAGATAAGCGCCTCTGGCGGAGTGCAAAATGCTCAACTGGTTTACTGGCCTAGAAAATACGTTTGCAGTACCCCTCCTGAAATGCATCTTCGATTACTGAAGAACTATCACATGACAGAGAACGACTGCAAGCCCCCAAATCCGTTACTGACCGGTTACATAGCCACAGGATGTTCATTTTTTTTGATAACCGTGTTGGTCGTTGTTGCGTTCTGGAACAGGTGGTACCTCCAGTACTACTGGTACCGTATTAAGAGACGCTTTAAATTGAAAGGTTCAGAAAGAGATCCCGAACGCCAGCCGTTGGTCAGGCAACGGAGACCAAAACTACTTTTTGACGCCTACGTGATCAACAGCGACGCTGACGATCACTTTGTAGATCATGTGTTTGTGCCGCTTGTGCAAGACAAACTTGGTTACACTGTGCACACTTCAAACAAAGATGGCGCTATAGGTGGATCAAAAGCGGACAACTATTTTGATGCGATGGACGTTTCCAAGTCTGTGATTGTGGTTTTCTCCAAAAGTCTCATGAAGGATGCCTGGTGTTCTTTCCAAGTTGATATTGCTCTGATGAGCAGGATTGCATCCAAGGGTAAAAAGAAGATATTTGTGGTTATTATGAACGACACGGACATGGAACTCGCAAATAAATCTTGGTGCGTCCTCTTGACCAAGAAGACAAGCGCAAAATGGAGCGACAGTGAAAACAGCATACGACAGAGATTATTGATAGAGGAACTGACGTCTATACTTGGAAGCCCGACGAATTTAGCCTCATTACAAAAGCACGACTACTCTAGCAACGGCTCTTCTTCAAGGGACTCAGAACTAAGCTGTGAGGAAGATGGATAAATTGTGCAGACAAAACACTGAAATGCACCACACACCAATCGGTCCCACGGCTTCACTTTGGATATATGTCAACTTGACAATGCCGGTTATCTATTGATTTATATTGACTGTAGTGTACTTAACTCTATGATCGATAACGAGTTGTTTTTTGGCGTTTGAGATTGCATTGACCATAACAAGCCTATGTCTTGTTGCTATGCTCTCGTATCTCTATAATGTGGAAAACAGATGTGTTGTATTTGTACTGCACTTACGTAACTGTTGTTTAAGGCGGCCGTTAGTATATAATTTATGTTCATTTGCCCTTTCGATGGTTTGCACATATAAAATCATGTATATAGTAATCGCTTCTCTAAAGGAAATGTACCTTTACAGAGCGAATTTTTCCCAGTCAAGTAGAATTCTTTACAGTTTTTATTATAAACTACCTTACTTTATTAAAAATATTGTATTATACAATCTTATGTTGAGATGTAACAACTGTTGAAGATCTGTGAAATGTGATATTGAAATGTCTTAAAATAATCTAAGGTCTGCTAAATAGTGTATACACTAAAACACACGTCTATAACGTCTATAAGTGTGTAGTTATACACAGGTTAGACTTAACTGAGGGCAGTCCTTAAAATTAATGTTGTTGTTATTATGCTTTTTAGTGTAAAAACAGCTATAGAATATGTAACATTGTGTTTAAAATTTTAAACATAAACAACTAATTAAATCAATAATGTCACAGATATTTTTTTTAAAAAAGGTTAAATACAATTTACTTAAAATGAAGCAGGAATTTAAAAGTTATGCTCGTCCTAAAAATAACATGTATTTTTATATCCATTTCAACTAAATAAGTTAAATTATCCAAACACGAATTACGTATTACTATTATTGCATCAACATTTTAATTATTCTTAATTATTTTTTTATTTCAGTTTAAGCATTTTCTTTTGTCTGTTTGTTAAAGTCACTTCTGAGTCATGAAACATATTTTAAATGATAATGAGTGGAACATAATATATATTAGTTTTTATAGACCTGCATGTGATGATCAGGACCAACTATTGTGATAAATATGTGCTATTGTAAGCTATTGTTTGTATAAAAGGTTAATGATCTACACAACAATGTCTTCAATTGCATTTTCGTCAAACGGAATATCGTTGGCGTCGGCGCAAAAGGTCCTTGTATAGGTGCCGTGTTTTAGTTTTGCATTCTGAAAAGCGTTTAAATTCTGATTGTTTTAACATGTCCTAACAGTAAAGACAATTATTTAAAAAACAATACTTATCTGCTGCAATATGCATCAAGAGAAAGTTAATTGGAATGTAGTTTACTACAGAATTCAATTTTTTATTTGAAACAAATACAACGTGTCGATTCTTTCAACAATGGCTTATTCGTATCAAAGGGAGAAAACTGCACAAGGACTACAATCATAATTTATCTCCCAAATACAGCAGCGCCACTCGTTTTCCGTTTATCGTTTTATCAAATTTAGAAAGGTTTATGGGAGCAATTTTTTTTTTCAAATATTGATTTTCTAAATATTAAAATTGCAACGATTGAACTATGATTAAGGAAATAACTGTCGTGTTTTGTTTTATAATTAGTACAACGAAAAACGATAGAAAGAAATCAATTCTGTTTTCGTATTTTGCGTTGTTTTCGGTTATTGAAAAATCGGAATATGAACTAATATGCGTTGATTTTCGTGTTTCGTTTTATCGAATGTAAAACGAATACGGAATATACACGGACCTCCAAAGTATGATGTCATTTAGCTAATGACGACAAAAATAAACAATGCGCGAAAAATAATGACGTCATTTTGCAACTTGTTTATGAAAAATTTGTACAGTTATCTATATTTACGTTTAAATTTGCGTAAGGGGTACGTTTATAGGAAATGAAAAACATGTCACGCGATCGTATTATCCAATCAGAATACAGCGTTTATGTGCAAGTGAAAGAAGTTGTAGTTATGAGATACATTCACGTTAAACTATAGACCTGAAGGTATGTAGTTTTGTTAAAAGTTTTCATTGTGAGCATTGTTAACACCGATATTATCTCATTATTTACACCAATTGCTTTATTAACCGAAAGTGGATAAAACCAATGCGGGAAATTATATTATTTTATTGGTTAATTGCGGATATGCGGATTTATAAGGAAGTTTATTTCTTTTTTTTTGTGATAATCAGTGTCGCGAAATATTTTATCGTAGGCTACCCAGGCTTTTTAATTTCGTGATGCTTCATAAAAATATACCAAATATTCATCAATAAAACTAGTTATGGTTTCGTGTACAAGTTTTCTCTAAAATAAGTGATGCAAATTTTATTTTTACTAGTTTCCAGGTTGCAAATTGTGTTCTATCATATTCATATACATGTTTTGCTTCGATAATTAGATACGTAAAGACATTTCACAAAACAGCTAGGCCCATGTGCGAGTTTATGGTTTCTAACTCAAGTCCTAATGCTTACACACCAGAACGAAGTCTACCCCGTGCCCGTGTGCAAAGAAAAACTCCCATAGATTTAACGTGTCGAGTTAGGACAATGGCTTCATTAGCGATAGCACGGCCACCTTGTAACAGTATAGTACGTTCGTTGTTGACACACGACCAACGTATATAGTTATAGCATTGTGAAAGTACAGAGGGATAAAAAAAAACATGAACAAACTTCAATACTGTGAGGTGTAATATCTGGCATGTAACATAATATCTTCTTCTTTCTACTCCTCGAATTAGTTTATTTTCAAAACATGTCCCTGCGGTCAACATTGGCCAAGTCTAGGGTGTGGGATTAATTTTTTGTAATTCATTTTTGGTATGTGACATCAGGTTATGTGCTCTACAAAGGTTTTTCAAATCAAACCCATGCGTTCGAGGTTCGAAACTGACCAAGCCCCATTACACAAGTGAGTTATCTAGATCAATCTTGTTTAGTCATGTAAATGTTAGTTGCAATAATTGAAATATCTCAATCTGGAAAGGAGTGAGTATAATAATCATGGAAGTAAACGACATTTAGTTGCAGCGTTCGACAAAAAAGTCCATTATAAAAAAAAATTCCCAGTGAAAGTGAGAGTAATTAACTTAGTTGGTCGCAAACATCCTTTCCACGCTGTCAGATTTTAATTTTAACTTGGCAAAAGGAAACAAGACAACGGATTTGACATACACAATTTATTATTAAAGATCGAAAGAAGTTCAATGCTTCATATTGCGAAGTAAGAAATTGGCCGCTTATTTGAATTTAAATTATTTTCGAAAACATTTGCATGGTAACATTGAAAATGTTCGATGGATATTAATTGTTTAATTTAACTTTTAATATATACTTATATATACTGGTTATCAAACGATATTCACAGGAACAATATAAATTATTGGACTGGTTATTTCAAAGTAAGATTTCGACAAAGATAAAGTACATGTAAAATGACCTTTTATACATACTAAAAGGGACGTGGTCACATATTTTGGCATGTTTACAAGCTAGTCATTAAATGATTTAAATCGATAAATTTTAACATCGGAACCAAAACGATCCAGTCTGAAACAAGAATATAATACAATAAAGAAAAAACAACGTTTGAGCTCCCCCCGACGTGGCTTGAACCAGTGACCTTGGGAGAAAATAGCTTTGGTCTTGACCAACCGAGATGTTATGTTGATGAAGCATCGTATACTTAATAATGGAAATCCACGTAAGGTAACACAATATAACACAAACAATAGAAACGCTCCTTAATATTAAACATTTTTTTTCCGTTTGTAACGCTTGATAATTTTTATCAATTTAAGATGAAAATTACTCAGAATCGAACATATATGTTCAGAATGAGTCTACGTCATTAATGTTATTTCGCTCATGTACAGCGTTCTCTTATTTTTTGAATAAGTAAGAACAAGTCGGAAAATTGTCATTTCGACAACTTTTGATTTAAGTCCCTTTTAATTTATAAACAGCATACATTGGATCGCTCTCACTTGATAAATTGTTAAAACATTTCAAGATAAGGTGTACAAATATTGTTTGTTTCCACTAACCCAACCGACCCAATTGTTTTGGCCGAGAAAAAAAATCTTTTTTTATTTCGGGATGAGTTTTTATCACATTTGCAAACTTCACTAAATTAACTTTTAATAAACAAAACGTGACAAAACATTAAGTTGAATATATATTCGGAATAGTTCCGCGTGTCATTGCATATTCTTATTAAATTTGAAATTGTACAAAAGTAAAAACGAAAAAAAGTCTTTACCGACCTACCTACATTATATTTTTTGGCGAATTTAGTGGAAATAAATCTTTTGGCCTTAGTGCGATGTCACAAGTGATAGATGAGGAAATTTAAGAAACAATAGGATTGAACGATGTGTTATATTATTATTTTAAATCTGCAAACACGAGTTAACCACATCATAAAGTTCTGTGGACGCGGGATTGGGATCAAATCGCATTTGCTTTAAGATAATTCTCTCGCAGATTTACAACATCTGTTTAAAGTTGATATATGGTACAATTATACACTCAGACTGATTATTAAAATTAATAAGTTTCTACGCTACTCCAACATCCTGTGAGTAATTGACAATCAGCATAGTCATGCACCAAGAGCGCATGCAGTTTATGTTCTTTTTTCTTTTCGGAAATTAACAACCGAAATTCTGAGTATTTATAATCAATTGATCATATCAAGGATTCATTGAAAAGTTTCTTTTGTACCAGTTATACATGTTTTTTATAAGATATAAGAACGGCATAAAATATAGAACATATAAAACATATAACAATTCGTTCTTTGCTCTATAGCATGGAGCTAAGTAACGAAAAGTCACTACATTTCAGTAGGTACAATTCCATGCCACGTTGCATGCGTTCCCTGACTGCACTTAAGTACGGAGTAGTCTTTATAGGAATGTATAATATACTATAGTACTTAGAAACAATTCTTAGGCTTTACGTTCTATTTGTGTTTTAACGCTACCTAGCATCAATTTTAACAGTTAAGGTGCTGAAATACTGTATTTTAAGATGTTCAGCGCATAGGATTTGTTGTGTAAAAGGCAGTTTAATTTGACTGAAATTTTGCAGTTTAAAGATAGATGTTTACGATAAACATGTTTAAAGGAAGATCACGTGATGACTACACTGTAAATATATAAGGATACCTTGCAACACAAACGTTGGTGCTAATTTTATTTATAGTGTACATGTAAACATTGTATCGCACTGTGATTTTGCCCTACAATGTTACTTAGAAGGGTCGCTGAATTATAAGTCTTTTAGGCACGCGTAAAACACAGATTTCGCATAACATATATATATTTTAAATAGAAAAAAAACAATACGAATTTAATAATATAAATAAAAGTTTAACTATTCAAGTATTTCCTTCATTGTTTTAAAATACACCCGGATATATCTAAAACTTCCTTGTCTTTATACATTTTCAGGGACAAATCCCCGGTAATAAAATGCGTTCAATTTAAGTATGGTAGGGCTAGAACAATACTTAAATGCAATTACATGTACTTCATTTTTCATTCGTTAACTTTTATCAAGTGGCCGATTCAAGTTTTATGGCGATACTTATATTCTATTTTCAGATTGATTCTAAAGGACTCTTCTCTTTGAAGGCTAGTTAAAGCATACGTTGAACGGATGATATAATAAGTACAAAATGGCGAGACGTTCCATCATGTGCCGTTTGGTTATCATGCTGACCTTTTTGACCCACGTTCGCAAATCAAACGCCGAAAGTTTAAGTCATCCCTGTCCGGGACCAAATATCTGTAACTGTGCATCAAAGAACAGAACAACGAGCGTCTTTTGTGATGGCAACAATAATCGACATACCATTTATTTCGAACAACTACCCGATGATGTCGATAAACTTCATTTTGAAGCATTTCTATTCTATTATTTATCTTCTGGGATATTTCCGCCCTCTCTGCATCCCAAACAAGTGAGTTTTAAGCAGAATGAAATAGTCGACATTCACTAAGACTTGTTTGAGAACTGGGGTGATTTGGAAGAACTGTCTTTCTCGGACAACAATGTACAGAATACCACGGCTCTCTTCATTGACATTGCAGTAGTCCTCAAGCAAGTCACACATAACATACAAATTGCGCTTCAAGGAATGAGGGTTGGACAAATTGAAGACTCGGAATTTATCAGAGGAAACCATTCTAAAATAATCGCGCTACAATTTAGTAGAAACGAATTAACTACTTTACACTTTAAAAGACTGCACGTCTTTTCCAAACTTAAATGGCTTACAGTTACTGAAAACTTCATCCGAACGTTTGATAACTTTATGTTTTGCCAGCTATCCGTTATCTTGATCTTAGCCAAAATAGATTGGACAATCCAGGATTATGTCCGGACGGAAAGAGTAACTTTCCCAACCTGACGGTCTTAAAACTGAGTGGAAACTATATAAGAATATTTTACCTACCTCTACCTGGCTGTACTGTTTAGACAAATTGAGCAGGCTAGATCTCAGTTATAACAACATTTAATTTTTCAATGTCTCAGACATAGACCTATTAGGTTCATTGACTTATTTGAATATGAAAGGCAACTGGTTGACAGTTAATCACTTTTGGACTGATCCGTTTGGACGATACCAAGCAACATTCAGATAATTGATTAAAGTGAAAACGAGTTCTTTCCTTTTCCACCAATGATGTGCTCCATCGCAAGCAGGAAACACTTCACATCTGTAAAACACATAGATTTCAGTAACAACCATATAATCACCCTAGAAGATCACCATTTGTATTGCTTCCCAAATCTTGTTGAACTCCGGCTGAGTAAAAACTCTATCAGCACAGTATCTCTTGCCGTTTTTGCTGCATTCGGTAAATTGCAGCATCTTTACATTGATTCACAGTTGCGCGGGATTAAGGAGCTTGAACCCTCTGCTTTAAATCATCCAGGGCTTGAAAAGCTCGACATCTCAGGTAACTTCTTGAATTTTGACCGTAATAACACACGGGAATTGTTTAATTGTTGTCCGAAGCTCAAGGTTTTAAACATTTCGGATATCAACATAGGCCCGATGAATGAAACCATGCTTGCAAAAATACTTGAACCTTTGACAAATTTAAAACGTCTTGTGATGAAGCGTGTTGGCCTTAGGAACTTCCCGATCGACGTAGTTAAGAAACTGAAGCATCTTAGAGAGTTGATCATTGACAAGAACGCGTTAACGTAATTACACGTCAACTCAGATGATAATCTCACATCAATGATCACATACATTTCAGCGTCTTCAAATAAAATAACATTCAACAGCAAAGATATATTTCCCTCAACAATCATATAATATCTCAAATTATTAGATATTTCAAATAACCTGTTCGACTGCGGTTGTAACAAAGTATCCCGTTGGTTTAGAGACCAAATAAGCGCCTCTTGCGGAGTGCAAAATGCTCAACTGGTTTACTGGCCTAGTAAATACGTTTGCAGAACCCCTCCTGAAATGCATCTTCGATTACTGAAGAACTATCACATGACAGAGACCGACTGCAAGCCCCCAAATCCATTACTGCCCGGTTACATAGCCACAGGATGTTCATCTTTTTTGATAATCGTTTTTGGTCGTTGTTGCGTTCTGGAACAGGTGGTACCTCCAGTATTACTGGTACCGTTTTAAAAGACGCTTTAAGTTGAAAGGCTCAGAAAGAGATCCCGAACGCCAGCCGTTGGTCAGGCAACGGAGAACAAAACTTCTTTTTGACGCCTACGTGATCAACAGCGACGCTGCAATCATTTTGTAGATCATTTGTTTGTGCCGCTTGTGCAAGACAAACTTGGTAACACTGTGCACATTTCAAACAAAGATGGCGCTATAGGTGGATCAAAAGCGGAAAACTATTTTGATGCGATGCACGTTTCCAAGTCTGTGATTGTTGTTTTTATTCCAACAGTCTAATGAAGGATGGCTGGTGTTCTTTACACGTTGATATAGCTCTGATGAGCAGGTTTAAATCCAATGGTAAAAAGGAGATATTTGTGGTCATTATGAACGACACGGACATGGAACTCGCAAATAAATCTTGGTGTGTCCTTTTGACCAAGAAGACAAGCGCGAGATGGAGCGATATTGAAAACAGCATACGACAGAGATTGTTGGTAGAGGAACTTACGTCCATACTTGGAAGCCCGACGAATTTTGCCTCACTACAATAGCCTGACTACTCCGGCACCGGTTCTCTTCAAGGGACTCAGACATAAGTTGTGAGGAAGATGCACAGAATGAGCAGAGATTGAAATGCATCAACAAGCAATAGATTACCATTACAGGTTGAACTGCCAATAACGGTCATCTGTTGACTGCAATTTAACTAAAAGCATGGTATGTCTTTGATCAATTAAGGGGCTATAATAAAAGTTGTTTGTCGGCGTTCGGAAAACAAAGACGTTATATAACAAGCCATGTCGTTTTCTGGCTGTTCTGGAGTCAACACGCAATTATATTGAAAACATTTGTGTTGTATTTGTAGGCTTATTACACTAATAGTTTGACTGCATTGTCTTCACAGTTGTAAAAGGCCGCTGTTAATTTGTAATTTATGTTTATTGGCGCTTTTGATGTTGGGTACATATAAAACCATGGTATTGAGAATTACGAATCTTAAGGCAGTGTTATTTTGTATATCAAATATTTCGAGTCCATTTGAATTCAGGATCATTTTTAGTATTAATCACATAACTTAATTTAATTATTAATACACTGTATTATACAATTATAAACTAATGTTAAAGCCTCTAAAACGCTAAAAATCAACGAAATGTTCGGTATATATTTCGTAAAATAAAGTTAACATATACATAATCAGTTATTCTCATTACAATAGCCAAAATTTCAAAGTTAGATGTGCTCTGGTAACATAGATTTTACACGATATAAAATGCACTTTTTTATTTTTGTGTGGCACAATACATTCCATTTTAATTTCCCGCAACGATTTCTATTCATACGACACATGAACACTTAATTGGTACATGAACATGTGATGAATATATTGTAACACAAACAATAAACAAGAACATTTCGTATCGTGTTAAATCTATGTTACCAGAGCACAACTAACGTTGAAGTTTTGGCTATTGATATAAGGAACACTGATTATTTATATGTTAACTTTATTTTACGAAATATATTACGAAAGTTTCGTTGTTTTTGAGCTTCATAGAGGCTAAAAGGTGTAACTACTGTGAAACGTGATAACGACATGGGTAAATATAATATCTCACAGGTCTTTAAAACTGTTTATACACTAAATCAAATACTATATTGATGTAGTTATACAACATACTCAAATGAGAGCAATATTGTTTATAATTAACGTTATTCATTAAATGATTTTTAGTATTTAAACCGTTATAGAATACAATACATTTCATTTGACATTTTTAAACATGAACAACACATCTTTGTCATACTCATATCAGCAATATCACAGCTATATATTTTTTCAATATTTTAGTTGAACTTCTGTGAGATATTCAAAATTACAGGTACATGTATATCCATTTTTATAACCATATTTAAGCTGAAAGGCTGTGGTATAGTGAAACAGAGGGGTAAATGTATATCAATTTTTATAAACTTATTTAAATTGAATGTCTGTGGTATATTGAAAATGAAGGATACATGTATATCCATTTTTATAAACTTATTTAAGTTTAACGTCTGTGGTATATTGAAAATAAGGGATACTTTTATACCCATTTTTATAAACTTCTTTAAGTTGAATGTCTGTGGTATATTGAAAATGAAGGATACATGTATATCACTTTTATAGACCTTCACGTAATGGTCAGAAACAACTATTTTCATTAGGTATGCATTTTGTTATCTATTATATTGGTTGTAATAAAGGTTAATCTTTTACCAATGTGTACACTCTTGACTTTTAAAATGCTCCAGTATGTGATATCAAATACCGTAGATTGTGCATGGGTGACCATTTTCCTTTGTCGGTACAATTGTTTGTTAGTAGTGAGTCGCAATTGTCTTCAAATAGTGAGTCACGAGTGTCTGTAATTAGTGAGTCGCCTTTGTCTGTAAATAGTGAGACGCATTTGGCTGTAAATAGTGAGTCGCGATTGTCTGTAAATAGTGAGTTGCATTTGTCTGTAAACAGTGAGTGGCATTTGTCTGTAAATAGTAAGACGCATTTTGCTGTAAATAGTAAGTCTTTTTAGTCTGTAAACAGTGACTCGCATTTGTCTGTAAATAGTGCGTATAATTTGTCTGTAAATAGTGATTCGCGATTGTCTGTTAATAGTGAGTCGCAATAGTATGTAAAAAGTGAGTCGCCTTTGTATGTAAATTGTTAAACGCATTTGTGTGTAAATTATGATGATTAAATAAATTGTTTCCGTTAATATTGTGTTTTTATTTATTTTCTATTTGCTGTCATCTTAATAATCAACTGACTATATGTATTGTATATGCAAATTCGCATCACTCCATATTTGCTTTGAGCGTTGATTTGTTCCCATTCATTGTAATCCGCGTGGTCTTTTGTTCAATTTTGAAGTGTAATCACGCTACTTTTCTTGAGAGGAAGTATTTGGTTTACATGACATCATAAACATATACACGTATATTTTACATACCTAATGATGTGTATTCTATTTGTAAACGAAAAGCATTAACCAAGGATGTTAAGAAGCTTAACGTATCTAATTATCTTTACAAACGTGTATATGATTACGATAGAACACAATTGGAACCTGGAAAGGAAAGGAAATTAATACTTACATCCCTCTTTAGAGAGAAAACTTGTTAAAGAAACCTTTACTGGTTTTGTCGATGTACATGTATATATGGTTTATTTCAAAACGTATCACGAAATTAAAAAGCTTGCTTGAACTTTTATATGATTTGTAGCCAAACTGATTGCAACAAAGAAAGAAATATTCTTCCTTAGAAAACGAATACCAACAATAAAAAAATAAAATACTAATATTTATCACCTTCGTTATTTCCGTTGTCGGTTAATAAAGTCATTTGCTTAGTCAGTGACATACTTTCTGATCAGGACTTGTTACAACAATGCTCCCGGAAGAAAAGTAAAAACAACAACACAATACAACAACGTACTCTCAGAACTATAGTTTAATATGCGTATATGTCATATTTAACACACTGGATTTTACTCGGAAGATGCACATACTCCGGACAACACCCCCCAAATCAGGATTGTTATTGTATTCAGTTGTGTAATGCTCTTGTGTCATCAATACGTATTTAAGGCGTTGTGTTGCCCACGGAGTGTATATTGATAGGAGATAAATCGAGTATTTGACCTTTACTGTAGTAAATTCAATCTTATGCAAAAACTAATCATCCGATTTTATTGGTTTTTACGTTATCTTGTTGCTTATTAATTCCTCTTTCAAAAAATATAACTTTTAGTATATTTCCTTTGTTATGAATGGATTTATAGCGAGTTAAACACAAGAAATACACATTTTATGTTTTACCACTGCGCGTTTTACCGTGTCGTAACTATCCATTTTTTATAATAAGCGTACAGCGAAGCGCCGAGGTTACACATTTTGATGTTCCCACTCACGTCTTTTGTTAAATTATAGTTTCTTTTCTATGCCGATTTTGATAAATTATATATCATAAGAAAGCTAACGTTACGTAGTTTTCAGATATATAAATATATATTAAGTTTTTCTTCTGATTTGGGCAGCCCGACGAGTTATAACTTTAACTTTTGCAAATATCATACCGTTTTGGAGTTTTAGAATCTAGATTTACGGTTGACATTTTATACTATATCGGTACTTTATACCGATATGTAGCGTTTATATTTGGAGTTTATCTTTAAAAATTACATCTTGCTTAGGAGAATAGAATTATGTATACGATAGAAAAAAAAAAATGGTTTAAAAATGAAAGTAAGTAAGGAATGAAGGCGGAAGAAAGTAGCGCGCGGTCCTAACGAACCGAACTGATGCNATGAAGTCGGTGGCTAAATTGAGTCAAAAATTAAAGTCAATTCGTTGTGTGATTCATTTATGATCTTAAACTTCTGAATATCGTAAGTGATTTAAGTAATTTACATCATATGCTATATATATTTATTTTTAAAGATTTTTTATTGATGTGTATTTCTTCGATATATATATACATACTGATAAAGATCAAAGTAAATCGATGTATATATATATATAGATGTATAGAAGTAACGCGTTTTATGTATATCTAATTAAAAAGGAAAATTAAAGATTGCAAATGTTGTATTTACTTAACATAAGACAACAGCTTAATGTGATGAAATGTTCACGAGCTTCGACTATATTTATGATGAACGCGTCTGTAAGGCGATAACGTTAAAGGTAAATGTATATGAATCATGTTTACATTAATTATAATTTCGATTTATTGTCCATTGTATGTGTCAATTGGTCACGTGTCAAAACATAATAACTCTTTAATGGAGGTAAATCTTCATTCCATTAGTTGTGATATTGGAATTTAAAAGCCTTGTATTGTCAATTATTTCCTTATCAAATATGATTTTTATTGGAAGGCAAAAACTATTGATGGAAAAATGTAAAATATGAGTTAAAGTATGCAAAAAAAATCCCAGTTGGGAAAGAAACATCGTGATACAATTTAACACAAATACTTAATTATACATGTGTTATAATAATTAATCTGTTCGCTTATTTGCCAGAGGATTAGAAGACCTCGGTTTTATTTGGTATAAACACAAAATACACTTTGTCCCAGATTTAAATAGTATACTTTTATAAAGTTTCAATCTATTTGTGTGGCATATTGTTAACTTAAATACTTAGATCGCCGTGGCGTAGTGGATATGGTGTCCGCCTAGCGATCGGGAGGTCATGGTTTCGAACCCCACTGGAAGCGTTGATCTCCCCCAAAGACACCAAGTACTGGTTCTAGTCCCAGGAAACGGACTCGAGAGCGTTTATATAAGCCTACGGCTTTCGATGCAATCGAGCTAAAATAAATAGGTTTAAACTAACTTAAATACTTCAAACTATCCGTTTCAGTATTATATTGAAGTTTTGGGCGAGCAAATCCATAATGTACTTATAAACAGATTTTTACCCCTGTGTTACCTACTCCGTTTGTCAATAGCTTTCATTATTACCAGGACATATTTAGTTGAAACTTCATCGATTATGTCAACGAATATAAGACCTATAAAGTTAATCAACTTTAACAAGGCAATTACTATTAACCATACATATTTTAGTGTACGATATCGATGAATATAGATCTTTTTTTTCGCACTAGAAGTGACTTTAATAGCTGACATAATATTGCGATACAATGCTGGAATGGTAGTCTTTATATATTGCTAGTTAACAAATACCCACAGCTATGAACATTGTCAGTGTACATTTGACTGACCCGCCCAGTTTTAATTATTCAATGATTATGATCCGAATAAAGTAAGCAATACTCCGTGTTAAAGTGGCCATGTACGTATACGCAGTCACTTAGCCACTTCATGATAATAATGTGATATCTGTTACATATATCAGAGCTGTTCACAAAAAAAAAAGAAAATTGCCTGATGATTTTGATTTATGGAATATACATATTGTGCCCATTGAAGAGCATCGTGGTGTAGTAATAATGGATTCTTAACATTTTAACAAATGTATGTTAGTATCGCCTTTTCACTTATTTTCTTTCGATATTTAGCTCAAATGGTAAACAGTATATCAATACCGTTCCGTCAGAAAAACGTTACCTTAACTCTAAATACGTTGTGGAACTACCTATGTTGGGAAGTCTTATCGGCTTTTCAATTACTGACTATTGGTATTTTGCTCAAATAAAAAATAAACTGTGTTTATACTGTTCCGTCAGAAAAACGTTAAATTAACTCTAATTACTTCGTTAAACTACCTCTGTTGGGAATATTTATCAACAAGACACTGCGATAAAAGTGGTTCAAAGTCTGAATTAAATAAGTGTCCTTTCCGTTAATGTTCTGGTCGTATATCGGTTTGGTTGAGCGTTCCATCTCCGGTGCGTATACCATACCATAGTCTCAAATGATTTAAACAATCATGCCATGTTATAGACAAACTGAATATTTACTTTATCGTCGCAAACGTTGAGTATAAGTCAACAACTTTGTATCGGAATACAACACAGTCACGTGGTTGTTTTGTTTTGTAGTATCTATGCACACGAGCAAGTGTGTTATGTCAAATCGTTAATAAGAGACCAAAGAGCGCACACAAATTGGCTATAAGTCAAAAACCCTTGACAAAAGTGATCTGGTTATTGTATTGTGCACATTCCCTTAATGCCCTCTATCATTATATAAAGTGCCATTTGAATAACTTGAATACCAGCAAAGTTATGTCCTGCTTACGAAGAATAAAGGGCTTTTAAAAATCCAGCAAAAAACTATTACTACGAAAAACTGATATGAGAGTTTTGGTTGTTGTTCTTGAACTCTTCATCCCCCAATGATCCCTCTCAATGTACACACTTTCATTTAAATACCTTAAATGGTTTGGAAGATATGCTCCGCACAGGAACATCGACAAATGGGAAATAACTCTGTAAAGTATGACAAACATAAGTATGGCCCTTGTACTGTGCACTTTATCTTCATGCAATCTATATGTATATGAAGATTCATTTCAATCCCAACCAATACTTCCAGATTTATACTGTGCTCAGTAAGCGGGACAGAATGACGAGCAGAAGGACATAGGGAGGAAAAGATGAAAGGATGGAGGGTCATTCACTCAAAACAAATACATGAAAATAAAAACGAACATTTCATTAGAATAATATTAAATATGCTTCAATCGTAATACATACAGTGCACATAATGAGTAAGGAAACTTCAGGCCATAGTAAAATGTAGCACACTATAATTAACAAATAACATCTCTAAACAAATTGAGAAACAAAATCATAATTAACATTGTCATATTAAAAAGACGAGTATAATACGATATCATATTCTTAAGACAAATGTAGCACACTATTATCAACAAATAAAATCTCTAAACAAAAAGAGAAACAAAATCATAATTAAAATTTTCATATTTAGAAGACGCATATGTAGTACAGGTCAATTTGTTATCTCCCTTTTCATATAATACACATTNGTAGTTAATAACAAAACAGCGCACACGATAATAAAATACACAAACCAGTATAAGAGTAAAGAAATCACGCAACAGTACAAGACGGTATGGTGCTAAACAGTCATGATTTAGAAAGCTTATGTTTTTCGCAGAACCAATCGATTCCCTGCTACGTAAAACATGTTGTTAAAAAGACAAAAAAGCACACACCATAATAAAATACACATACAAGTATAAGAGTAAAGAAATCACGCAACATTACAAGACTGTATGATCCTAACCAGATTTAGAAAGCTTATGTTTTTCGCACAAGCAATCGATTCCCTGCGCGGATGTTAAATATGTAGGCCAGTAAAGAAATCGAAGTCTTGTAATCAGCACACTATCCTTTGTTTTGTTGCAAATCACCAATTTAAAATAAATCGACAAACCAAAACATCACCATATACAGCTCCGTGATGACAAAAAAAATTCAATTAAAATAGAAATGTTGCAGGGTAGTTGACTGAGAGCTTGAATTATAGCGTGTACAATGCGTTGTGATTATCCTAACTTCAAGATGGCTGATTGATTTGCTGTAGTTTGCATTCATCGAAGATTCCTGCAAAAGTCTGACTGAGAATGGCAGTCCTTTCTGTTTTTGCTTTGTCGGTTTATATGTGTGTCCATTGTAATGCACTGTTGACTCGACCGCATCCTTAAATCTCCACAATTGAAGAACATCCCCGTTGATGGTTGGAAGGGAAATTATTTCATCAATTGAAGGAAATAAGCAGAATTAACGGATCCTGGGATTTGTGGAATTTAGCTGTAAAATACAGGTGCATTAGCGTTCAGTAAAGCGGAAGTTAACTTTGAAACTGGTGCTGCATCCGGTAACGGTGGAATTCGCTTGTACGTCTATACGTGATTATAGAACGAAACCTCACAGATATTCAACAAGTCGTCAATCTTGTGAAGAAACTTGACATAGGTTCCACTTGTATTCGGAGCACATTTGACTCTTCCTGCATGCGATGGGTAGACCGGAGGGCCATCATAATGACCGCAGACAGTTGCCTGGTTGGTATCGAAGTCCGCTTTGCTGTGGGCCACCAGCACGGTGATTTTACTGTTCCTTACTATGATAAACCAGCACTTTGATATTACTGTTCCTTACTAAAATAAACTAGGACGGTGATATTAGTGTTCCTTACTATAAAATAAACCAGCACGGTGATATTACATTTCCTTACTATAAAATAAACCAGAACGGTGATATTACTGTACCTTACTATAAAATAAACCAGCACGGTGATATTACTTTACTTACTACAAAATAAACCAGCACGGTGATATTACAGTTCCTTACTATAAAATAAACCAGAACGGTGATATTACTGTTCCTTACTATAAAAAAAACCAGCACGGTGATATTACTTTACTTACTACAAAATAAACCAGCACGGTGATATTACAGTTCCTTACTATAAAATAAACCAGAACGGTGATATTACTGTTCCTTACTATAAAAAAACCAACACGGTGATATTGAGGTTCCTTACTATAAAATAAACCAGCACGGTGATATTGCTGTTCCTTACTATACAATATACCAGAACGGTGATATTACTGTTCCTTACTATAAAAAAAACCAACACGGTGATATTGCTGTTCCTTACTATAAAATAAACCAGCACGGTGAAATTACTTTTCCTTACTATAAAATAAACCATCACGGTGATATTACTATTCCTTTCTATAAAAAACCGACACGGTAAAAGAAAACCAGCACGGTGATATAACTGTTCCTAACTATAAACATAAACCAGCACGGTTATATTGCTGTTCCGTACTATTAAATAAATCAAAACGGTGATACTGCTGTTCCTGACTATAAAATAAACCCACACGGTGATATTGAAGTTCCTTACTATAAAATAAACCAGCACGGTCATATTACTTTTCTTTATTATAAAATAAACCAGCACGGTGATATTGCTGTTCCTTACTCTAAAATTAACCAGCACGGCGATAGTAATGTTCCTTACTTTAAAATGAACCAGCACGGTGATATTACTGTTCCTTACTAGAAAATAAACCAGCACGGTGATATAACTATTCCTGACTATAAAATAAACCAGCACAGTAATATTACTGTTCCTTGTTTGAAAATAATAGAAACCATGTCAAATATTTTACATTTATTTGTATTTTGAAATTTATATTACAATTTGTATCATCTTCAACATAATGATTATCGGGTATACATTATATTACCATATCAAATATAAAATGCTTTTAATACAAATACTTACCGACCGCCAAATCCGAAAGGTCTGACCGGAACAGGATGTCCACATACACCAGTATTGACATCTTTGCCAGCTCAACGATCAGGTAGTTACCAAAAGCCCTTTGTGATGCAAAACAAAAGTCATTCGTTGTTTGAAAGTTTCCGTCGATTGCCATGGTACCAACGTGATTGACACCGTCTGGGTCCCATACTGATGACTGCCACGCTAAAATCCCTTTCACGGCTGTAACGTCTTCAACAACAACAACACACATACCAATATATGTTTAATTTAGTATGTACTAGATCGTCACTCGCCGTATATAAACATAGTAATCTTAGATCTAGTCATGCTGGTAATTTTGTATAATGTCATTGATACAAACACGCAACGTTCAATTGCTCAATACATACTTATGTTCCATACATATATGGCAAATATTCCTCCTCTTCAACAACCCGTCGATTCATCCTTTATTTACTGATATTTAAAGTGATATTAGACGCATCTAACAGTATATAGGTGTCTATCGCGACCGTTGTTTATTTTTGGTGTTTTCACTTCATATACACTTATATTTGTTAATAAAGCATCAACATACTAAAACAATATCCAGGAAAGAGAAAAATAATGCATTTGAATATCAACCGTACTTTCGTTTTGACGCATTTTTGGTAAGTTTAAAATCTGGGACTCACCGCGAAAACATATGGCAATTCTGAAATTATGAATACATTTACCCTCGTGTCTCTGTCAACCACATCTTTGGCCATACTTATTCAAAGATATATGTTATTAATGAGGTGTCAGTAAAGTGACTTAATGAGAAAGACTCAAATAGTATCGCGTTCGTAAATACGCGGCAGTTCCGCTCAGCTTAGAAGACTGGGTTAGTCACGTTAAATATCGAATATAATATATATTTTTATAAACAACTGGTAGCAAGATGAGTTTCAGATAATTGGTCAGTTACCACATTTTAACTAACTCTTTTGATCTGTAAATTCTTTTCAGCTCATTTCAACAGTGAAAAATGCGTCTAATATCACTTTACTTATCCAAATCGTCAAAAATATCTTACTACTTACTGCTTTGTAAACTTTGCCAATGTACCCAAATTAGCTGATTAAACCCACATACAGTTATAGGTACAAGGGTGATATGATCAAACCATTAGCCCATGTAAGAAAGTTAGCCGATTAACAAATATATCATTATCTAAATGAAAATATTACACAGGTTGGAAAATTGATCCCATTTACTTTCATTAATTAGAATTATGTAAATGAAGGTCATGTCAAACATATTAACCTGATTGGTATGTTGTTCCATTTAAATTCGTAATAATATTTAGCCTCATAACTCGAAAAAAGTAATCTTATACAGCAGATGATGACTAGTTTAGTAATGCATGTTCTACTAATGATCATGTTTAACTGTAAGTGGTTATAACGTTCTTAGCCCGTTCTTCACAATTTAAAGTGAAAGTACCAAAACAACGACAACACCATTATTTATTGTCTTAAAGTGGTCATACTTTCATACAAGATTACGATCTTATAATTTATTAGAAACGGTTTGACAGCAATACGTCGATTACCAATAGCATTGAACAAATCCTAGTCTAAATTGCATTTTCATTAGAGACATTATTAAAAATTATAATGACAATACGCATTATGTTAATAATAACAAATAGCAAGTATATAATTTGTTATCAAAAATAAAATTTAGTGATTTTAAATATTATACATATAATATAACTTACTCCTTTCAACACAGTGCGGCTCCGGGATCCAGTTTCCGTCAATGCATGTCGTTATGCTGGCTCTTGACACTTCGATATAATCAGGATGGCAGGTGACCTGTTTACGTGATCCGTTGTTGTGCATGTTGCCTAGTAAGCTGCCATTTGCGACGTTAAGGCGCGGACATTCTTTTGCAATATGAATATAGTCTTAATCAGAATATAAATTACACACACATGCAGTCAATGTAAACGTTGGTTTTGTGGATAATATAATAATATGTATAGTAGTATAGAATTGTTATATGGGAGAATCTTTTAATAAAGGGAACTTTTAACAACATTCTTCACAAATTCATCCATCACCTTATATAACGAGGGGGGATGTTCTTAATTCCGTCATTTAGTATAAGCTTTAAACTGTACTGGTATGCTTAAACAATATAAACGTCTACCTACCGGGTTTGATACATTGCTTACGGCCCAAGTCGCATGTGACATACTGCGCCGGACATGTCTTATTTGCCAGTGTCGAGCACTCGAGTCTCAGTTGGACGAACTTTAAAGTCAAACAAACAGCACAGTAAAAGTCAGAATAATGAAAGATTTTACACTCTCCAAATTATAAACTGAACCATAGTTCAGAAATGAACAAACATTTTTTAAAGAAATATATCATTTATTAATGCTGTTTCAATCGCATGCAGAACAATTATCATGTTGGATTAGCTAATTCATTCTTGCCAGTATTTGATTTAAACAAATGTATATGAGTGTTGTATTTCTATTAAATTTATTTTATCTTAATTATCTTTATTTATATTATTTGTGCTGTCATTAAGTATTTGTAAATCTGATAAAATTGAACTAAAAAGTTATTACCTCATTTGCAATGTCGTTCTATATCTGAATATGAGCACATATTTGAGTATCTTATAAACCATGGGTGTTATTTGTAAGTTTACCTCTGTATCCTACCTATGAAATAGATATACACAAAAATAAATTTGGTTTGATTTATAATACCAACCCACGCAATGTTTAAAGTGCAACATCATAATCTTATCAATAATGACCCGTTTTAAATAAAACAATTGAGTCAAATAACAACATTTCAGAAACACATATCAACATTGTGTCTCTGCCCAAACATCAAGTTGTTTTGAATATTATATGTGCAATGTTATTTATTAATAACCTGTAGATAGTCTGACTTTAATACTGGTGTTTTTGGTATAAAATAAAGAAGATCAGATCAGATGTTTGCAAACCATAGTGTTAAATTTCTTCCACCCAAACTGAAATTACATCAACATTAGAATTCGGACGGACAGACAAAGCGGGGACTATATTTTCCCCCCTTTCGGTGAGCATAACAGTTACTAGGCTTATCATGTTACTGGGATAACGGATCGTTCGGTATACAATTTATTGCACATTGCTGAGTGCGCGAGATGTCTATAAGGTAAACCCAATTACAATCTCGTTCAATACAATATAACTCATCCTATCAGCTTCCGTTTATTTTGCATGTAGACTAAATGAATCAATAAATAATTACATTATTCAAAGTTTAACATTCTCGTGTAGTGTTCTAAGATCTTATTTTTAAGCAGATGCATTAGTTACATCCTACCTTTGCGGAGAAGTTGTTCTCGTCCACATACTGACAATATCCAGCGGTTCCTGTAGTGTTAAGAACTGACAAGCCATCTTTTGAGAAGAGTTCACAGAGAGGATACTGACGTCTGTATATCAATGCTGCACACCAGGGTCGCAGTGCACACATATTCACACAGTGGGTAATTGTGACCTCCGTTCCGACATTCATTGCGTCACTAATAAGGTCTGTAGGACAATGTCGAAATTCAAACGTCACATATGGCGTTTGTCCCTCTGTTTTGACGTAACAAAATGCTACAAACAATGTAACGAGTGCTTGTTTAAAACCTCGTGAACGTGCCATACTAGTAAACCTGACTGTATCCACGTTGGGCATATTTAGGATTACGAATTTTAATGTAAATCCTTGTTCCCAATCTTCACACGTGAACACGCCTCTCTCATACAACACGGTGTTTGAATGCAGTAAAAAGCAAAAGTCGTTTCCTCAAATGTCAATCATATTTATAGTAGTCCGCGATACAAATCAACCATCGCATTTCAAAAGTGAGAGTTTCATGGTTAAAGTATTGTGACAAACGAGAAGGTGCGATTTGTATTCCGACGTAACACAATTCCCGTGCTGTACAAAACTGGATCCGCCTATTGGCGAATCTGTATTGGTCAATAGCCGAACACTCTGCAATATTTATTACGTTTGTTTATGTATCGTTACAGCTGGCCAACTTCGATCATATAATTTTACGCTCTTTAAGCCTAAAGTACGATTAATATGTCATGCTGTGTCCGGGAAATAGGCTTCTACACTATCCACTGGGAAATTAAAATTACGCATTTTGTCATTAAAGCTAGTTTTTTCAAGGTGCGACAAGTTCATTGTTTAATTAATCAGAAATCTGGCTTAACATGTATTTTTATCCAGTGTGCCATATAATAGAAAACACTGATAAAACAAACAGTTTTGTACCAATTTATTCCGGTATTTTACCGAGTTTGATAAAAAAGCAACATGTGTTATGAAGCATTTTAGGAACAAAGCTACGTGGACAACGGATGTAAAACCGTAAACATTCAGTGACACTTAAAGCACCACGCCATGGCACTTGGCTAACAAATTGAACATTTAAAAATGTTATAATATTTGTTCTGTAAGAAGCCGTTTTATATGATAATAGTAGCTTTGTAACAAAAGACGCCGTTGCTTACTAAATATAAGTCATATAAATGCTAACCCATAAAGCTAGTATGAAGAAACAAATGAAGATAGAAGGTCAGAACATGTAGTAAGCCTTGAATATTTAATATGTGATCTTGAAAAAAGTCAGGATTTCCCCGAATTACAATTATTTAAGCCTGTGTTTTAAATCCCTGGGAGCTTTGATGCGAAACATTTTTCCATGTCGTAAAAATTAATGAAGCCTGACTGTAACACTGATAACACATTGTTAAATTAATAATTCGCTGACTCTATAGGAAAAGGTCTCTTGCGTTCAATGAATTTGAACCGGAAAAAGGAATACAAATATCAAACCAATGGAGCCGTTCCCATGGGATTTCAGATTCGCTAACGACAGGTCATGGTAATAAACGTTCTCCTTTGGCGTACTAAGTGTTTATCCATATTTATGAAATAAATTACAACCCAATAGTTTTAGTAATGGAAATGATCCAAGAACTGTATGTTTTACTTTGAACCAATGTTAATGAACTTATTTTATTGTTTGAATTAACGCAAAATTGTCGAAGACCATGACCTAAATATTATATTACTGTACATCAACGCCCCACCCTTATCATCAGCTTAGATCTATCCATATGCTGAGATTGATAAAACCTGCACTCAACCTGTGATAATTCACCTGTGAGAAAAGATAAATGATAAGGATATGAGGAGTTTATGCTGAACGAATACTCGGTGCGGAAACCTATAAGGAGAGACCATTTTTTTTAAACTGTGCCATTGAATATTGTGCTTAATTATTTATCTAGCAGTAGAGGCTTTCCTTTCATGTCTTATGTCTTTCTAATCTCAGCATTTCAGGTTTGCTTAGACCATAGAAAAAGAAAAGTCATAGTGTACATGTTTAACAAACATAGTTACTGTTATGTGCGGCAACCAGTTTTTACTACGGCATTTTTATTACAGACTAAAGATATTAACACATTATACGTATTTCATATTTCAAT